>JASAND010017990.1:0-30187 GCA_030248195.1 Trissonchulus latispiculum
ACCTAAGTGAAACCTACCGAACGGCGTTTAACCGCCGATGGAGAGCAAAGACTTAAATGTATAATAACTACCCCCAAATTTGCTGAAAGGTACACACTTAAAACAACTAACTACCTACCCAATAAATCTTAGAAAAGCCTTACTTACCTACTATACAATTCTAATACAAAAACCTAGGCTAAGAAGACACCCTAAAATAGCCCAAAAAGAGACCACATTTACTAGAAAATTATGCTTGACAAATGGGGCGAACCCCGAAAATGCGTACAATAAATTTGAATGAACTACAGTGTAGAGAATAGCCTAACTAAATAGTAGAACAAGAACAGGAAATAAACTACTGATACAAAAATTGTGAACAGACAAAATAACTACAAAGAATAAGCTAAAAAGAATAAACTACCAAGAACTACCCTAAACTAACAGAATAATTTTGAAAGACATTCTCATAAAATAATTAAAATAGAGACAGAGAAATTTTTATAGCATTAAAAAAACAAGCGAAACAATTAAACGAGTGCAACTAATTAATAAGGAAGTAGCTCTACAGGGTCACCCTGGAGCATACGTAATGTCTAAAGTGGTACCCACTTTAGGCACTAATGTAGAATAATAAAGCACAGCTAATAAAAGGACCAAAATGGGGGAGCGTAAAAGTAGACACGACCGCACAGTTCGAAAGAAAAACACAAGACTGAATAAAAGTGAGACGTCTAGACAAGACCAGTTTTGACAAGTGGCGGAACGGGATTGGTTGAATTTTGAGACCCCCTTGAAAGACGAGATGCTGGGAGAGGCTTCGAGAGAAAATAGACGTCTCAACAGCGCCACCTATTGGCTAGACTGGCTGACACACACATACGTAATTTACACATAGACACAGAAAACTCAAGCAGAAAACTTTCACATGAATTTCACATAAGCATTTCAGACAAATTTCACAACACAATTTCAATGCAAATTTCACACACTATAAATTACTATCAAAATAACTTTTCTAACACTATTTCAAACCAAAATAAATTCACACACATATACATAATATTTTAGAGGACTGACGTCACGCCGCCTCATTACAGTATAAGCTAAAGTTCTAAGCTTAAGATGTAAGCTTAGCCGGAGCTAACGAAACGCTGGATCGAAAAGCGGATTTCAGATTCGTGTTCTACGACCCCGAAAACCCCTATATACATCTTTTCAGCAAAATCGAAGACAAAAAATTTTTCGGTTCCCCTTGGGTCCCCCCTTACCAAACTACAATTTTAAAATTTTTAAAAAATTTTAAAAATTTTAAAATTTTAAAATTTTTGAAATCAGCAGGTCCGAAAACCTACCCCTACCAAATTTCAACTCAATCCGCCAAAGTGTGCATCTTCAGTACTTCCACGAAGCTATGGGGGGATAATGGGAAAGACCTATGTTACGATGTCTTGCTCTTGCTATTATTAACTCTTGATATTAGTAACAAAGCTGAATACGGCTTTTTGATATAATTGGCTCAGCGAATATGTATACAAAATTGGATGAATAGTATGTACATAAATAGAGTTCTCTGTTAAAAATTTTGACTTGGAATAAATAAAGTTAAAATTAAGTTAAAATTATGTAGAAAATGTTCGAGACGTCTATACAGTTAAGGGGGGGGGGGTCGCCGGGTACCAAATTTTATAGTCACCGATTTCGCTCATTTTTGGGTGTAATATACCCCCATATGTGTCCAAGACACATTTTTAGAGTCCAGGGTCAATCCAGTTAAGAGATATTGCAGTTCAAATCCCTACAATTTAGTATTTACGCCACTATGCCTCGCTAAGGGTTTCGAAGACGTGTACACATAGGATGACAAAAGACTACGGTATGGTCAATACATCAAATTGAAGCCTCTATCTTGGGCTATTTATTGCTGTGCAAATGACAATGATACGTCAAGCAACGAGCGAGAAACGGCGTTTGAACCATTTGATCAAGCTCCTTCTGACTGTTATTTACTTAAAACTTTAATGCGGCTTAACTTTCCCATACTGCTTTGTAGAGACTTGGTGCAAGAAGATAAAATGTTCAGGACATCGAGAGCTTCAATTTGATATAAAATTTGGCTGTATTTGAAAAATGTGAAAATTTGCGATTTTTTGACTCTAGGCCTCCGTCATCGGACTAAGGCATGCATCCACAGTTAAACACCAGCAATTGCAGTTAAATTTAGCGCACATCTTCCTTTCATATGTGCAAACTGGCACACCGAATTTGGTTGGTATAGCTCAGCTTTCACCCGACTTATGGACCATCCAAAAATTGAGAAAATGATGTATTTTGAGGCAAAACGCCAAAGCGGTAACCAAAAATATGAACTATCCACAAGTAGCAGCATGGATTTTGCGTATGGAAATTGAACCTCTATTTGTGTACTGTGTTAATATCTATACGCAAAATCTGCGCAGTAAACGGTTAGTTCAGGCCACGACGAAACATTTCTTTGGTGACGTTTTTGTAAGTCAAATTTGTGCAAAAACCGGCTTCACGCAATTTTGAAAATTTTTAGAAAATCGCTGAGCTAACACAAAAATACTTCATATAGATATTAACACGCTACCTAGTCCAGATTAACATTTTGCCCAGCTATAGCTCGTTTGCTCTTGCACAGCGCTCAAACTTTTGGTTACCGCGAAATTTTCCTAACTTTTTCATTTTCCTATGTTTAACACATGCCGGGGCCACCTTTGGAGGACTATTGTGAATGATAGGGAAAGTTTTGCAACAAACGCAACTGTCTTGTTTTGGGGACCCATGGGGACTACAAAATATGTGAAAATGAGAAAAATCGGAGATGGTCGAAAATTCGCGACCCCCCCCTTAAGGTGGTGATTCCCTTTGGTCACATAAAGTTTGCACCATTATTACTCATTCATTACTTGGAGTTAAGAAGCCATTTTTATATCAAAATGTAGCTTGACATTTTCTCTTTTTAGTGCATGCCACGAAACTAATATTGCTTTTTTAAAATATTTTTAACACATTTTAGAAGATTTTCCAGAATTTTTGCAGACTCAAGTCAATTTTTTCGCGAGACATCAGTTATATCATTCGATACCTCCATCAAATAGCTGGGGACGATTTTTTATTTATTGTGTCGAAAATTCATCGACACTCCATTTGAAACCAACTGACTATATGAATTGTAATTGTATAAAGAATATGAAGCAACGGAACAGATCTTAATGTGTCCTTCAAATTTTCAATATAATTTTCTAATACTTTTCATAGTTAATTTAAGTCTTCAAACTTCGTTCTTTCTTGACACTCCCCGCCGGCATTGGCGGAAAATGAAAACGTCAGTTCATACCACCGTTCGTCAGATTGCCCATGGACATTTCCAAGGGTACCAGGTCCATTACCCCGCGCCTGGAGGACAATCCACTTGGGAAGGTGACCAGGACAAACCGAACCTCACCATCCGGGGCCCGGAGGAGCCTGATGACCCTGGCCAGTTTCCAGGTAACCCCTGGAGTAGTATCCCTCACCTCTCCTTCCTTGGGTTCCCTAGGCAATTCTTTGTTCCTGCGCTTGAAATGAATTCTTTGGGTTTCTCTCAGTTCCTGAAGATACTGTGTATGCCACAGCATCCAGAACTGGTCAAGCTTCTTTCTGATGTGTTTCCATTGGGCAGTTAAGTCTACCTTTTCTAGAGTGAAGTCAGGATCCAACGGGTCCTCATCGCTAGGAGGCATGGATAGCTGACTCATAGGAGCTACAAAGCCAGCGGGAGTCAGAACCCGTCCATCGTTGACCTCGGCACTGACCGACAGAAGAGGTCGGGAATTCAGCACACCTTCGACTTGGGTAATGAGTGTCATCAGGTCGTCCTCGTTGATACTTGCCCGCCACAGAGTCTTTTTGACCGCTCTCTTTACCAAACCGATCAACCGCTCATAGAAGCCGCCGACCCACGGAGACTTCTCTGGGATAGTATTCCATTGAATTTCCTTTTCCGAGAAAAACTTGGTTAGCTTTTCCAAGGCTTCCGGATCAGGATTGTCACCCCAAACTGCATGCAGCATGTTGGAGGCCTTTTGGAACTGTGGGGCATTGTCCGCTAACAGCATCGAAGGAGTGCCTCTCCTAGAGATAAACCTGATGATCGAGTTCAAGGCTGAATCTGCAGTGCAGTCCGTGACCACCTCCAGATGCACCGCACGTGTGACCAAACACGTGAAAAGTGCAACCCATCGTTTCTGATATGGAGCTTTCTTTCCAGCATCCTTGATCATCAATGGACCTAGATAATCCATCCCGGTATACTTGAAAGCTGGTGCCATAGTAATTCTTTCTATCGGTAGTTGTGCCATACGTGGTGGACGGAATGTACCACCTTCCGTTTGCCGGCAGACAATACATCCCTTGATAGCCTTGCGAACTGTATTCAATCCATGAGGAATCCAAAACTTCTTTCGCACCTCCACCAAGGTAGACCGGCTTCCGAAATGGAGAACTTTTCGATGAGCATCTTCGATTACCAATCGAGTAAAGTAGGATTCCTTCGGGATCAATAGTGGAAATTTAGCATCAGGAGAGATTTTTTAGCATTGGCCAATCTTCCTCCACATCGAAGCATGCCGTTCTCTAGTCGCAGATCCAATTGTCTAGCCAACTTCGTTAAGCGACCGTTCTTTAAGGATGCAAGTTCTTCCTGGAAACAGTTAGCTTGAATGTTGCGGATCCATAGATGGTTGGCCGACCTCATTTCGTGTGCAGTTATGTGCGTAGTGGAAGCTCTTGGTTGTTTTTTCATACCATGCCAGAATCTACCACAGTAGGCTGTTACTCGTAACAACTTCTGATAGGACGAAAATCTTTCCAAATGTATCCCAAACGGGGAAGCTTTCCAAACCAGTTCTTCTTTCGAAACCAACATTGATCCAGTAGTCACTGACCCAACAGCATCCTCATCGCTGCTTGCTGCTTCGTCGAATTTCCAATTCCATCTTGGCCAATCTTTCTGCATAAGCTTCATCCAAGGAGGACCGGAAAACCAATCGGACTTGTGGAAAACATCGAAACTCACTCCCCGAGAAGCTGGATCAGCCGGATTCTGTTTCGTTGGCACAAAAGAAAAGTCGATGTCCGCATCCTTTACAATTTCTTCTATACGACGTCTCACGAATGGTGACTGCTGCATCTTGTTGTGAATCCAGTGCAGGACGATTTCTGAATCCGTCCAGAGAAACTTCTTCCCAATTGGAATTTTCAGTTGTGATGACACGAATCTCATCGCTCGAACACCGATCAAAACTCCGGTTAATTCCAGTCTTGGAATGGTGATGGACGGCTTGATCGGAGCAACACGGGACTTTGCAAACAGAAGGCTGCTTGTACCATTCTGTACAATGTATACCACTGCCGCATATGCAGACTTGCTAGCGTCAGTGAAACACAGCAGGTTTGAAGGTTTCTTTGTATCAATACCAATGTGACGAGGACGCTTGATTTCCGAAATCCTCTGCTGCACACTTTGCTCTATCTTCGTCCATTCTTCTTGCAGAGTTTCTGGGAGATCATCATCCCAGTCGCATCCCAGAATCCATGCTTCTTGTATCTTAATCCTTCCGGGCAGAGTTAGGGGACCAAACCATCCTAACGGATCAAACACTTTCGCAATGAAGTGAAGCATCGATCTTTTTGTGATCTTTTTCGTAGGATGATTATCTGCTGCCGTAAACTTGACCTGAAGAGCGTCTTCGTTCGGAAACCATTGTAGTCCCAACCCTTTGGTTTTTTCTCCTTTGACCAAGTCCTTTTCCGGTATTGACCGGTTGAAATCGCTATCATTGGACAGCCATTCACGAAGATTCATCGATGCCTTGGCAAACAAGACCTTTCCTTCTCGATACCAGTTGAGGGCGTCTTCGGTCGTTTCCGCTCCGAGGAAAATGTTGTCCATGTACACATTTCCACGGATTTGGCTCGCCAAGTCGCTGGGGTGAAGATCTAGATGATGATAGATTGTTGCCCCTAACAGATATGGAGAAGATACAATTCCAAAGGGTGTTCTGGTGAATCGGAATATCTGAATGTTGTCATCAGCGCTTCGCTTCGTTGGATCTCTCAACCAGAGAAATCGAGTACAGTCCCTGTCTTCTTCCTGAAGCCCTACCTGAAGAAACGCCTTCTCAATATCCGAAACCATCGCTATCTTTGGCAACTGAAAACGCATCAGTAGACCTGCAAGATCCTCCAAGTAGTTGATTCCTTTATCGAGCAAATCATTTAGGCAGATTCCTTCTTTCGTCTTGGCACTTGCATCGTATACTATCCGGACTTTTGTTGTAGCTCGATCTTTTTTGATATGCGGAAACTGTGATATATAGTGAACCACATATCCTTTCCTAGTGTCTTGATGAACAGGTTCGATGATGCCTTTTGCCAATTGATCTTGGATTATATCGTTGTAGCCATCAAAGCTTCCAAGATCATCTTCCGTTGCGCATAGACTTCGAAGAGTTCGGTGAAGTCTACGACGAGCCTCCGGAAAATTCGAGGACAGTTTTCCCTGTGGAGATGTTCCATGTTTCCACGGCCACTTGACATAATAACGAACCAAGTTGCGGCCTTCCTGTGGATCCTTGTCATTCGAGATGCCGATTGATTCCAAGTTCCAAAGATCGGATTCATCCTTTTTTATGTTGCAAAGAAACGTCGTCGCCGTTGAAGACCGTTCTGCTTGTGACCGAAGGGTGTTGCCAGCCAAAACTGGACCCAACGGAGTGAAAATCAATGCAAGATTTCCTTCCAACTGAATTGACTTTGTGACCTTCGTACCCATCGCAGCATTCCAGTAGTCCATAAAAAAGGAGAACGGACTCTTTGGTTGCCTTCGGTGGAATATTCAGCGGTTTGTACTGACGCACTTTTGACCAAGTACTGCTGCTTAGCTTCACCGGATAAAGAGGAAGTGGTGGAGCCATTCCTGGAATCGAATAGGCGTTGATCTTGAGACGGAAACCGTTTCTTCCATGGATCACCATTTGAACCACATGAGCCTTGACCTTTTCTGTTTCCGATGTGTTGAAACGAGCCGTCTTCAATACCACATCCTTTATCGGTTCCAGCCCCAATTGATCCGCTGAAGCCTTGTCGATGCATGTATGCCGTGCACCACCGTCGAAGTATAATATGTGTTGTGTCCGGACGTGACCCGTTTCTGGATTCTCCACATTGGCCCAGCACGTTGCCATAATGGTACCATCCGTTTCATTAGCACCCGCCAGGAACGTCTGCGTGTGTCCAAGATCCGAAGCAAGTCCATTGCCGGCCGCAGAGGAGCACCTCCCGCAATAAGTGTCCTCAGAACCAGGATGATCCTCCATTGATATAGGCAGTCTAGCGACCAAAAACAGGAAAGTCTCTGCTACCAACAATTTGTCGAAAATTCATCGACACTCCATTTGAAACCAACTGACTATATGAATTGTAATTGTATAAAGAATATGAAGCAACGGAACAGATCTTAATGTGTCCTTCAAATTTTCAATATAATTTTCTAATACTTTTCATAGTTAATTTAAGTCTTCAAACTTGGTTCTTTCTTGACATATTGTGAATTCGCTCTTCGTTGTAGAGAAATAAGCTGAAATGTGTGCGTAACCTGTATTTTGCCTACTTTTTCCAAATTTGTCAAGCGATTACTTTAGCTAGAAAGCAGTAATCGGGGCAAATAAAAAATCCTAAAATTTGTGCAGAGCACAATTGTTCAGTAGCAGCCCTCCAACTTGCATGGTGAATGCTCCAGAATCTTTGGAAAAAAATTGGTCGTGTTTTTGCAAAAACTACATTTTTTATGACAGTAGCCTACAGGATAGCAGTTGGATGACGATCATGCGTCGGATAATTTGTCTCTGTGAGACCTTCAGATCCACGCCCTTCGTTTGATTTTACGGCTTGCGTAGTTCAAGAAATGTTGGATTATTTGATTTCTGCAAAAATTCCAAGTTTGTAGACGCCAAAACATGAAAATTGCCCATATTTCACGGTAAAGAAAAGCTAGAAACTTGCTTTAAAAAGCAAAAATGTGAAGCTCAATGAGATCTTTCGAATGAATATAGTCATAGCTGTATAGCTGCTGCCAAACTTTCAGAAATTGGAAAAAACCGTCCTGACCGGAAATTTCGAATTTTTGAATCGGGATTGCACGGAGGGTGTTAAAACGCTGAAAGAACTTATTTCGGAAAGTTTCGTCAAATTTCATCTTCATTTATACCGCCAACGAACAATATGTGAGCAAAAGGAATCACCACCTTAAGAAGTCTACTGTTGTAACAAAATACACTGAATTTTGATACTTCAGCTTTTCAAACAGCACTCTCTTTAGACTTTTGTAAATGTTTGAGTTTTTTCAATTAAACAAGCAAATTAAGGAGCACAATGTTTCGAAATGGTGAAATTAACCCAAACCAATCAGGCCTACATAAAAATAACCCTATTGCAATAAATAGTATTTACGATTTTTAACGAACGAAACTTGAAGTTAAAGAGACTGTATTGACATACATTTGAAGTACATATTATTCGTTATGCATGTAGAAATTATAAACTAAATTATAAATTTAGAAGAACTTTTAGTAACGGGCCAGTTTGCATCTTAGTCTGGTCTAGAATGCCCCACCCGTCTCGCTCCCTTATTATCTTCGGCGTGGTCCGGACCAACCCACTCCTTGATGAGCTTCGGCCCGATCCGCGCGCCGGACCGTGACGGGTCAATGGGTCGAAATACTGATCGATAGAAATACTCACTTCGAAAGTTTGCGCCGCTTATCTACATTGTAAAGCTCGAAACAGACACAATTTAAGACTCTTGGTGAGTAACCACTACTCAGCGTCAGCCAAGTTGTGTTTTAGAACTTCAACATATACGAGTATGCTGAAATTCTTCACTTGTAACGCATTTGAAAGGGCCTCTACACAGAGATGGAGTGGGCTGCTAGCGTACGGATGGCATACAGTCTGTTGTCATACTCTTATGTACATTGTGTATATTTTTAGTACATGGATGTGTGTAACAGGGTAGGCTGTATATTTTTAGTACATGGATGTGTGTAACAGGGTAGGCGTACAACTTTAGATTTGTTTTTTGCTTTTAGGACTGGAACAATCAGAATGGCTGGTGAAGAAGAATTAAAGTTTACCGACGTTGCTACGTTTCGCCTTCAAGGTCATCTAATACTGACAGCGGCCTGGAATGGAAAATATAAACTTGTGCGGACTTTAATAGAAGGTGGAACTACTCCCAATTATACCAACGAAGACATCCAAACTTCCCTGATGGCTGTCTGTGCGAAACGTTGGGGATCAGAAATCAAGAAAGCATTACCGATTGTCAAATATTTATTAGCTAAGGGAGCAGATCCTAATCTGCAAGATAGATGGGGCAAGACCGCCCTAATTTATGCCTGCGCTTCAAATCAGTCAGCCCCATTTATTAAATTGCTGCTGGACGGTGGGGCCAGCTTATTTACGGAGGATAAACTCGGGTTCACTCCCCTGGTCTATGCTTACAATAGCAGAAATGAAGAAATTACAACCTTAATGAGCAAATATTGTAAGAAAGAAGGTAGAGAAATGGTACTGTTGGAGACCAGAATGGATCGAAATTTCATGTCATATCTAAAAATCCAGAAACGACTTGGCGTGTCCAGGAACTCTGTGATGGTTGGAGAGAGAGAACGAAATCGGGGAAGAATTTCGGGAGTTCCGGAAAGTTTGTCCAGAATTGTCAAAAAGAATTCTTCCCAATCCCTTTCCCCTGGTGGCCGAAAGTGTTCCAAAGACTCAATATTGGGAACCTACTCAGCCAAGCTTACAAGAGGATTTTCCCGACGATTTTCCCTTGGAAACAAGGGTGACAATGAATGCAGTTCTGGCAGCGCGTCTCCGCTCGCTGAAACAGTTCGACGAGGAAGTTTGGTGAGATCACTGGCTGATGCAGACTCTTCCCTGGGATCAAGGTCGCCTCGAAACCGACTGGACGATCCGAAATACAATGACTATACCATTGACGAAGAAATAATTACAGAAAACAAGGTAAAAATAGTTTACAGAGAATATTTGTGAATGTGAAGGGTGCATCTCAGAAGAAGTGGAAAAATAAGCAGCATTTGAACTATTTTAAACATCATTAAAATCTAAAAAGGCAAAGGGGGAAATTCAGGTGCTATCGGTAGTGTATGGATTACGCTGGCTTTCTTTTTTACCTATATGATTTTCATTACATTTACAACTTAGATTATAATTTTAGGGAATCCAGTGCAACCTAATCGGTGGGCCCTGTCCATATTTAAGTCAGCCAAATCTGGGGTCTTCACTTCATCGTCTGCATATGTTAGCCGTCAGTCTTCCTGACCTTGAAACGGATGAACTCTCAGAGGCTCTTCGAATTAGTCAGGTTCGTCGATCCAGCTCATTTTCCGTCCTCATTGACGACTCCATTCTGCAGTAGTTAATGTGAAGAAAAAGCGTTTGAACAGAAAGTTGCTAAGCAAAATTGAAACAACACGTTATCACCATTGGTGACCTGAGAGTACACTTGTCTGTGAAATGTGATATATTTTAAATAAACTAATTTGACCATGTGAAATGCATAAGTAGACATAATGGAAGATTGCTTAACTGGTCCAGGCTTTGATTCACTGATTGTGATTTGATGTAATTTGAATCGCTGGCTATAACAATTTTGCAGGGCGTTGCTTTTGATGTTTCAAATGCAATAAATGTATTTATTGTAAAGGAAGAAGACATAAGAGGGATTGATAAGCCTGGTATGGGCGATCAGCAGCGGAAGGTTTACCTTTAAGTAGTATTGACTAGTGTGCTTCACCGAACCAGTTATTGGTATGTTCAACACCAGCTTCATTCATCAGTGAAAATATAGGTACACCCAGAGTTGGAAGTGGGTCGCCATTTCGTGACCCGAAGTACCCGCGACCCGAGGACGGAGGATCCCCGACCCGCGACCATACGTGTGCTTGGGGGGGTTTTGGGGGGGTGTTTCCCCCCCCCCCCCAGACCTGAGCTCACCCCCCCCCAGAGGGGTCCCTCACCCCCCCCCCAGAATCCGGATTTTTCCGGTAAAAAACCACCCAGAACTTCCCCTCCTGCACATGTCTGCCCGCGACCCATTTAGGTGCCCACATAGTTGCCGATCCACTTGATCCATTTCTTTAATTTTTGCAATTTCGAATATGCAGACACTGTTTGAGCCAAGGTTAGCATTTCATGAGGTGCAATAAAGGCATAGTGTATCCCCAAAGAAGAGGTCTAACAAGAGTCCACAATATGTAGATATGAATTCGAAATTCTTTATAGAGTACCAAGCATTTTAAGCATATATAGCATTACTACTGCAAAAGACATTAAACAAACGCAGAAACCCTGAAATATATATGTCAATTGCAATTCTTATAGTGAAAATATTGGCTTTGAATTGACGTGCTGAATTGACAGGTTGTTCATTGACCCACTCTTGACCTGCGGGTACCCACTGTCTTAAAAATTGACCTACGAGTATATACACTCGGTACCCGAGTAACTTCCAAATTTATATACATGAGGTTAAAGGATTATTATTATTATTATTATTAAAGGCTTGACTGGCACCTCAGCTGAAGACAATTTAACTGTGTTTAATTAATTGATTGTGAGCAATTTCATTCTTCATGTGATCAGACCCATCGCTTCCATTGTCTAAGAGAAAGTACCTACAAACAGAAAAGAATGCGAAAATCATTCAGCTCAGCTATTACTGCCCGAGCAAAATTGCCTAAGCCTTCCACCAGTCGAAAGTTGAATATTCTTGGACTCAACTGTTTGGTGGTAATTTTAGCCATTACAAACCTATTTTGGACTATCGTGGCAGCTTCACTGCTCGGTGCTGCTTTTAACAAGGCGGATCCATGCAAACCAGCAAATACATAGTTTCTATATGTCATTCCTTGAGAAAACTATGCTACAAGATCTTTAGTGCTGAAACTTTCCAATTATACACTATTTTAAATACATACGTTTTGGCCGACTACTATGTATGATAAGAGATCGCCTTCATCGTAAACTGTGTGACTACAGTTTTCACTTAATCGTCATCTTTGTATTTGTGAACTTAACGGTATTGAGTTAATTTGTTTGTTGTGTTGAATGGATGAAGCAGGCCTACTTGTCTTGCCTACTTTATCTGACCGAAACATAAATATATCTTGTACCATTAACAGATTATTTATAACTGTGTAAAGATTATCCATTCTGCATTAAGTGCAATACAATGCCATTTATTCAGGACGACAAGAATAAATATGAAAAGCAAGAAAGAAAAACACTCCTGCTGCTGACTTCGTCGAAGCCAGAAGGACTATCTTGTCACCTGTGACAGTGTACAGTGTACACCTACTTATTTCAGCGATATTTAACACGGCACTAAATGTACATGTAACTGTATCGGCAGTAACAGCTCGTTAGTTGAAACCAATAATACCGCGTGGTGGTTAAGACTGAGGATGTGACGGCCCTAGGTTCGAAGGTTCGAATCCCAGCTGCCGCATTCACAATTCCCTTGAGCAAGGGGCTAAGCACAAATCGGTTCGCCGTGGGATCATAAGCCGTTACACTTGGCAATCTTGTGATAACGGCAGTTGTCTCCCATGGTTGTCAAGTCTGACAACTAGTGGCTACACTTAGCAACAGATTGTGATAATGCACACTTGCTGTTGAGACAATGCTATGTTTATCATTGCGTTGACACAAAGAAATCGGACATGGTCCCAACAAGTTGTCATCAGTTGTCACAACGTTGTGTGACTGGTTACACGGACAACGTTGTGACAATTCTGTAGCAACGGTAGTTGTGACAACGCGTTGTGGCAACGCGTTGTCACAAGATTGTCAAGTGCAACCACGGCTTTAGCCAACCCATACCCAGTTATCCTTAACTGACCGGTAAATGGGTAAACTGCGGTGGGAAGGAACAGGAGTCTACGTGGCCGTGTAGCTGAATGTGTAATGGAATGACTTAGATCTTGTGTTCAAAAGTGGTTAAAAAAGCTAGTTTTTAATTGGTCATCGTTCCAAAAGAAGTTTCTGCACTAAACGGAGTCTAAAAGATCTTGCCTGTGTTAAGTTTTAGTTTTGATATTATGTCCAAGCCATAATTAATTGTTATTGTATAATTACTAAAATCAGAGTTGCCAGTCCCAAGTAAGCATTTTTCACCCAATGCGAGAGGAAAAGCCTTTAAGCTACTCAAACACTAACACAAGAGAAGGGCACTTACAAGCTTAGTTTGGATTGATCAGTCTAAATAATGAGTTACTACACACGAAGTAATAGAAATCATAACAATAAGGCCAATTCCAAAATTCCCCTTTCTGAAAGGACAGGTGTCCTTTCCCTCAGTGGCCCGGGTGCGGTCACTTTCCCTCTCCATTGCTAGAAGTTAATAAGAACGAAAGAATCATAAAACCCTAAAAATCCTAGTGTTGGTGTAAAAGCGAAACTAATAATTAAAGATGTTAGGAATTCAACCTTTCTAGCCGAAAAGAATGCAATAATCCTCGCCAGCAGTGTTTAAAAGCATTTTTCATTGGTTAATAATGCATATTAGAAGATGGTAACGAAATAATTGCCCGATTATGTTGTACGTAGGAAATTAAAAGTAATAAGTACCTAAGTACGCTAATTTTGGATAATTTATGTTTTATGATGATTTTAAGCTTTAACTTGTTATTAATAATGTTATTTGGTATTAGTTAGGCATAATTTATGTTAATTAGCTAATTTTTACGTAAGAAATGAATTTTTGGTCCGTGACATAACTTAGGCTCATAAGAAAGAGAATTTTCTCCCATTTCCAAAAATGAAATTCCCACGTTTTAACTCCCAAAATTGAGTAAGTTATAAACGAAAATGTTTTTAGTAAGATTAGCCTAATTTCGTAATCTTACTCTGCTTAAAAGGAAAGTCCTAAAAGTGGACTTCTAAAAAACCTTTGTATTAACTTTCTTCTTTCTCTCTTTCCTTCTTTCTTTGTCTGGGAGGTTGTCTACCTCCCAGACTACATGGCAGCCAGGTGCGCTGCTGTCCCTTTCTTCTTTCCTACCTACGAAAAGGCTTGTCCTCAGGTGAACTTTTGTTGGGCCTAGTCCAACAAGAAGAGGACAACAAAAGTTCGCCTCTAGAAAAGAAAAGAGGACACAAATTTTAACACATAGGCAAAGTTCAGAGGGGGCTTAATTAATTCCCCACAATAAAAATTATTAGGAAAATTAGTCGGTTATGTCTAGTTAAACTTGTAGAAAATCAAGGTTTTTGTTTTAAGTCTTTAGCACTTACGTAGATTGCGCAAAAGTTAGAAACAAGTCCCAAAATTCATGTTATTTCCCCTTTGGTTACGTTTACATGTTAACCAAAATTTTGCAAAGTTTTGCAGAATTTCAGCATCCAAAATTAATCAAAAAAGGGGTCAGTTGGGGGCAATATGTCCCCATTATCGTTAATCTTCCCTCTCTCGGGCTGGCCGGTCCGGCAAGCCGCTGGACTGGCCTATGGTAGAGATAGCAAGCTTCTAGAAAGTTCTAGAACTTTCTAGAAGCTTTAAGCTAAAATAAAAGAAAAATTCCGCCCCCAGTTCGCTAATGACCTGTCACCGAGCTGTCAACAAAACTGTCAGCTCGGTCCCCAAAATTTTAAGTCAATCAGTGTTCGTTTAGCAGTGGCCGAGAGCGGCCGGATTTTACTCCCCTCTCCCCAGTGTGTGTTACTTCTCGGACCACTGGTGTGGTACGGGAATATAGTAACACACACTTCCCCATAGGACACACCTAGGACTTTTCTGGCCCACACTGGCCAGAAAAGGGTTGAGTCTCACACACGAACACTTCAACTTGAGGAGCCTTAAGGATCTTCTATATCCGGCTCAGAATTACGCCTAGGACAAAAAAAATCTAGGATTTTTATTGTGGCCTTTTGGCCTTATTTTTTATTGTATTTTTTCGGCCTTTAGGCCTTAGTTTATGGTAGTTTTTGGAAGTCTTTATGGCCAATTTTTATGGAGTTTTTGGGCCAGCGAGCCCCGATTTCACAGCTATTTTTTGGGCCCAAGGCCATCCTTTGATTTCCATAGCATGTTGTGCCTCCGGGCCGGTTTTATTTATCTTTTATTTTATTATTTGATTAATTCAAAAGGTAATAGGGCAGCTCATGTAAACCCCTCCTGTGTGATGGAGGTCTTGAGGCGTGCCCACTTTTCTCTTATTTTACTTTTACTGTTTCAATTCCTTTTTATTTACCAAGCCACGGCCTTCTTGCCTAAAAATCAGTAGGCCTTTATGGCCTAAAACATACTCCTTATTTGTCACTTTTGGGGTTATTTTTTGTAGTTTTCATGGGTTTATGAGTGGGACCCCAAATCCGTAGTTCTGAGCTAGAGAGCCCCTTAATTACGGCTCTAAAATCATTAAGCTAGTTAAGAAGAAAATAACTCCCCACAGCCGGCAACTAGGAGTTGCCGGCCATGTTCTCAAAAACGCCATATTGCACAAAAAATTATACTGTCAGTATTATGTCTTATTTTCAGCGTTAGGTCGGCATTAAAATCATTAGGTATTGAAAATTATAGGGTATTCTAAAGCCAATTCTTAAAACCTGAGTCGTTCTACGTTTAATTTAATTAATTATTAATCAGCCGTTTAAGAGGAATGGCCGGCTTCCTCAATTGTTGTAGTTTTTAATTAACCGTGTATTTAGTTTACTTGACTGTTCCTTGTTGTTAGTAATAATTGCTTAGCAATTATTACTCACTGGCTTTCGTCAAAATTCAAGTTAAAATCTTTTCTGAAACTTACGTAGTTTAGGTTTTTCACAAAATTTCTTTTATGGGCAATTCTGAGGAATTGCAAAAGCTGTAAAACCTGCGCACAGCAAAGTTCAAAGTTTACAAACTTCTTACATAAACGAGCCTAAGTTTAGTTTATTAGTTAGTCTAAGTAGCTAGACAGTTATTAGTATGAATGTTCTGTACAATTGGAGTGTGAATGTTTGTGAGTCCGAAGTGTGAATGTTTTGTAAGTCTGAGGTGTGAATGTTTTGCAAGCCTGAAGTATAAATGTTTTGTATAATTGAAGCGTGAATGTGTTGCGAACCTAATGTGTGAATGTGTCCCCAAAAAGTACCTAAGGTGGTTATTCGGGTAAACTCCTCATGGAGCGTGAGGTTCCGAAATTAACCAAGTTTCAAGGATGTTTGGTTGAATGATTGTAGTATGCTCTGATTTGTATGTATGTAGAATGAATGTTTTTGTATAATTGTGGTGGCAACTCACGGAAACTCCCCTTGTACGATAGGGGTTGTGAGGATTGTCAAATCAGTATGAATGTCAATTGGATGAATGAGCATTAATAATGTAGTTATTAATATTGGGATAATCCGGGAAGCTTAAAGTGTAATAAATCGTGGTAAATTCTGCCAACAATTATCAAAATTGTAAATCACATCGAACTCCACATTAATTAAAGATAGTATTTCAAACAGTCCAAAATACCAGTCAAAACGGATTATCTTAATGTATGATAGTTCACTGAGTCTCATCTGGTGCATGAGGCCAGTACTTGTGTGATTATCCTAAAACTCCTGTACTAGGCAGGAAAATGGTGTGAATGTGTATAAGTGTGCTTGTTGTTGAAAGCTCACTGATTTGAGGAATATGAGTGTGATAAACAGTGTGAATGAGTACCTAAGTCAGTATTGAGGTAATATGCAAATTAGGTAGCTAATCTAGTCCAGGGTCACGGGGACCCCCAGGATAAGTTGATATTACCAGGTTGTCCTCGATTCGTCCACGTAGGTATGCCCGCAAGAAGGGAGTGGACGAATCGCAGATAAAGGATTTCGTGCTGGTCTGTTTCACCCGTTTAGAGTTGAATTTTGTTCCAAAGTCTGTAATATAAATTAGTTCAGTCCGTCCACTGTTTTGTATTAATTGTATGTGTTAATTAGCTAGATCTGTGCCATTGTATGTGTTAATTAGCTAAGATCTGTGCCATTGTATGTGTTAATTAGCTAGATCTGCGCCGGTAAATTCATCTCAAGTTAGTGTTTATGCAATGCATTACAAAGCGGCTTATACTTTAATCCGCCTTTAGCATAAAGGCAAAAGTTAGTTTTATTCAAATTGAAAGAATTATGTCAAAATTATGTCAAAATTGTTATTCTTGCCCTCACTGGTTCTCGCTAACGGGTCAACTAATTTGGTTGTAGTTTACATTTTTGTATAGTATATTATCCGTACAGTTTAGACTTTCTATATCAACTAGTAACTGCAAAGGGTAAACGTTTTACGTCGAAAATACTAGCCAAATCTGACGGTAAACATCAAGTTATACTCGTTAATCAATGCAAGCGAGTAATTATGGGATTTAATGGCATACATGGTGAATATCTTTACGTAAGCATCAAATAAAACTGAAAGCACATAAATAATAGTTAGTTAGATCATTAGTGTTGTATAATTACGTAAGAATTATGGATTAGGATAAAACCATCTTCTAATAAGCTTAAAAGGAATAATCTTTGCAAATATGCGTTTCCATTCTTGTACACTTGCTATACAGGAAACAGGTGCTTTCCTGTCATGAATCTTACACCTAAAATCTAATTATGCGCAGACCGAATATGATTGCAAAGAATACATGTTGAATCTGCGATTTCCGGCATTCCAATGCAGGAAATCGCCCCAAAAACTCATATTCGGCAAAATTTTACCTATATCAAGCCAATATCGCCTAATTAGTCACATTTTGTCCCGCAAAAGCGGTTAAAGTGCGTTAATTCTGTCTTTCAACAAAATCTCAATCAGAATTGATTAAAATTCTAAATTTCGTCTCTGAAAGCCTTATAAGTGAGTAATAGTTGCTGGGTTTGATTCCCGCACTTGTATTCTGAACTAATGGGTTTTAACCCATTTGATTCAGGTTCTTCGAGAGGCCAGCGACCTGTCCTGATCAGTAGTCTGTGGAACCTGATCCGGAGAGCTTCAGTACGATTGGAATCAGTTACTAGTGAACGGAGATTATTTTTGATTGATCAGTAGACTTTGCCTGTTGGATACAGTTCGAATCATCGAAGGTACTTGGGAATTGGACTTCTATATTGATTATAGTCTAGGGCAGAGACAATAGCCTCCGTGAGCCTGATCATTTGGGAAAACTAACCAGTTATCGTTATTGAACCTTTTGATATTTCGAAATCATTTCAAGAACTATTCAAAATGTGCTACACTGTCACCTTGATTGCTAGCAGTATGGAAGCTCAGGCTTCCCTGTTGTCTCTGGCTTAGGCCACTGATAGAGCTGAACAGAAGAAATCATTGGAAGAGATATCAACGAAGCGAATCGTTAAATTTAGTCAATTAATTTAACTTAATAACTATTGTTTACAGCCATCTCCCGGTAACACCCCGCCTGGACCGTCCCCTTTATTGTTTTCTATCCAAACGTCCGAAACCACTCGTGAGGTTGCAGGTGTAACCTGACGAGATCACCCAACTCCATAGACCGGAACTGTGCAGTACCGACACTCTGTTAAAATTAGTTAATTATTTGTTATATTGAACCTGTATTGTAGTTTTCTGTAAAGGACGAATAGAGAGTAGATTTGAGTTTAAATACACGACACGCAACACACCCTAACGTGCCCAGTCATAATACCTGAAGAAGAGGACTAATAAATTAGTCTCAAGTTAATATTTATATTTAACCGGTCAGTCACTAACTTAGTTAATTTAATATTCGGAAATCTCCAGTCCCCTAAAATAATTCACTCTCCCCAATCAAGGGCTGGCAACTCTGGTAAATTGAGTAATCTGTAATCTTGTGAATAGTTTGTAATCTTCGTTGCTGTTAACAATTGCCTTGAAACCATTCTGTCCCTTTAATTGTAACCATATCACGTTTAAATAGTAAATTAATCTTGTTGCGTACAAATCGTAGTCTACATTTCAGCTGCTGAAAAGAGATCCAGGTGAGATCTCTCAGAGATAATACTAAAGGTAAATAGCTCAGATCCAAGTAGGTTGGATCTGAATCTAGAGTTGAAGACTAACAGTCTGATCTTAGTTTTGACCTGTTGCGTCAAAGCGATCCTATCCTTACTCCAGGTGCGATTGGATAGAGCCTAACCCCTTCCACTTAAACGAACTCACAGTAGTACCCCAAACAGGTTAGCTGTAGAGATCCCCGATTTTGGCAAATCACCTTTCGGGAATCTGGTACATAAGTTTGTCTACCCAGGCAAACGCGCTAACCTTCCGTGTAAGCGAACTTTCAACCTAAGCGACCCCATCTTCGAAATCAAATTAAATTGGTCAAGTTTCCTATCCTAATCTCACTCAGTTCATTACAAGCGGCGCTTGGTCCTGGTGGACTCGATTTGTTCAAATTTTACGTTCAAACAAATGTTTACGATCTTTGTCTGCTCTTGCCACCTCAGGCCGTGTTACCCTATTTTTTAATAGTTATCAATTTATCAGCGTTGGTTGGTTGATCGTCCCTTTAGAGCGTCGTTTTCAAACGAAGTAGTTCTCTAATTTTCAGAAATGGAAAGAGATCGAGCTTTGCTTACAAGGAAACATTTTACTGGCGCCATAAAACAAACAAAGGTATTTTCTAGCTTTTCAGACAGACAAGTTAAATTACAGACTGACAGTCTTTAAACACCGATTTCTCCTTTGACTTGACCATTGACAATTTTGTGTGTTCATGACACGTAAACATAGCAAATTTTAGATTCTTAAATTTGCTTAATTTCTGCACTTTAAGCATTATCACATAGAAAACGTTTTGTTGGGTTTAAAGCCAACCCGGACGTATCTTAGTCAACAATTGGCCATTTGACGAAATTGAAAATTTGGTTGAATTTTACTTGATTTCGGTCATCTGGATAACACATAGAAAGATAAAACTTATACCGATAAAATAGAAAGGTAAAATTTATACCGAATTGACCAGGAGGCTCTACTGAGCAAAGAATTGCATGAATTTTCCTTTTGCTGCTACAAAAAATTTATCTTGAAATTTGGGTCTTTTCTCGCACATGGAGTTTTCCCCACCGAGTCTAGATCATCCCCAGGTCGCACCAAAGGCAGGCACTACAGTCAAATCGCACATGCCACCGCAAAGTTTAAGACATGTCCTCTGCGTAACTGTAACTGTAATTCGTTTTGGGCAATGTTTTCCAGTAGTATAGGATTTCACTCCAAAATTCACCGAAATTTTCAAAGTTCTAAAAAATAGCTGAGAAGCAGCAGGGGGGCTACAATAATACAGTCGCTAGGCCAAAATTCTTACATTAGAAGTCAATAAAAATTTGAAAAACGCACTACTGCATTCTGCAACTGTATGAATGCTTTTGAAAACAACAATCGCGCTTATATGACAGTTTCTATGGAAAAAAAACGGCGAATAATCAATGAAAGTAGCAATTATTTAATGCTATGATGCTTGCATAACCTAAATTTAGTTGCGGGTCGCCGCGGGCCGAATTTTATTGATGCGGGCCGCGGGCCGGCCCTGCGCGGGCCAAAAATCTGAGCGCGGGCTGCGGGGCGGGTGCGGGCCTCAAATTTCGGCCCGCGTCCAACACTGCTCCCAACTCAGTTGTGGGTAAACCTGCTTAAAAAGTGACCTTCTTTGCTGCTAGCATGGTCGTAGAAACACACTCAAAAATATTCGTGACTACTGAAAATTATTTCATAAAATCACCATCATGATCAGCCATCTTGTTGGACTTTATGCCAAGAAGACAACTGTTTTTATAAAATCTTGACAAACGAAATTGAGACTAACGAAATTCTGACAACCGAAAATTCAGCTTATATTATTTCATTACTTAAATTCTGCCTAATGAAATTCTGACTTATGAAAGTTTGAAAAGTAAATTTCAAATTTAATTCTGACATATAAAATGACTGAAGACTGACTGACTACTGAAGACTGTTGTTGGTGACCTCACAGGAAAATGGATATCAAATTATTATCTAACCGATGTGATTTACTGAGTTCTGTGCAAATTTACTTCAAAAATATAATTAATACCATTGCCAACTGAAGATTATAGAAAATTATGTGTACATGGAATGTGTTCGGATGCTTCAAAAAGGCACAAAATGCAAAGCTAAGAACGCCCGCAACATTTCTTTCTTCGGATAGGCTCCATTTCGTTCAGTTTCAGGGCTTGTTCCAGAGTTTTATCCTCTCGCTCACAGAGCAATCTAAAACACATCGCAACAGAGAATCAAATTCGCTGAGTCGTTCTTTCCAACTAAATATGACAGCAGCTTGCACTAGATTTTCGACTCAGGCAACAATATGCAGACAGATTAAACTAGGATTATAGACTACGAGATTAAACAAAATCAAAACTTTGGGAATTAAAGCTAAGGTAACAACAAGAGAAAAAACATAGCGAAGTCAAAGTCAACGTCAACAAGACGCAACATTGTTTATGAGAACAGTCAGCGCAAAATCTATCTAAAGGATTGGCGAAGTATTCTATTTCTCCGTGCATAAATCGGCCACAAACATGAAATTTGGGTTCCCTCGGATCCGAGTACGAATGTGCTGTCCACTCAGAAACACCTTCGCTCCGGCTTCTACCGGAGGTGCAACAAAGAAGACCATTGTCCATCCTTCCGGTAAATGACGGAGCATGTGCAAGGGGCGGCCGCCATGCAGGTGAGCGCTGCCACAGTACTTTTATTGCGGCGGAAGTAATAGACATATTGACAGCCTTGGAAAGCACCTCGGATAATTGCAATTGCAGTCATTCAGTGTCAGATCCCTCACCACCAAACAAAATTTAGGAGTCGCTGAAACTATCCCTAACCAGAATACGAAATGGGGTCAGGTGGCCGAAAAAATTGAATTTGAATTACACTTGTTTTGATTATATATACTTACGAGGCCATTGCTTGCATGCACTCTTGAATAGATTCACCGGAGGAAGCACTGGTCTCGAAAAATAAGGCACCATACTCCTATAATAAAATCAAAACGCCAACGATAAAGACTAAAAGAGACAAAAATGTTATTTTATGCACTACCTACCTAGTGCACAGAGCTGGAAGTGGGTCAAAATTTTTGACCCGCACCCGACCCGCGACCCACGGACCCTTGACCCTTGACCCTACCCACTTGACCCACACCCGTGACCCGCGGGGACTTATTTGACCCACATGATCAATGATGCGTTAAGGCGTAATCTTTGTCAATTGTAATATAATGGCAATTTTTGGACGTTTAAATCAGTGTAGTATGACTGCATCTTGATAAAAAGCAACTGAATTGAATGTGTAGAATCTGTTATAATTTTGGGAATCAAAATCAAACGTAGGAAAATACAAAGACAACAAAAACTTCAGAGTTCAGAGCTTGTTATTGGAAATCTTGAAATCTGTTTTTAACACCGTATTGTATTCCTACTGTTCTAACTTGCATGTATTTTTGCACGTACCATATGCTTACAGGAATTAGAGTTGTGACACGGGCCGGTGGCGGGCCGCGGGCTCGGACCGGGCCGCGGGCCGGGCCGGCCCGGCCCGGGCCCGGCCCGGATTTTTCGGCGACGGCCCGGCCCGCGGCCCGGCCCGCAAGATTACAAATAGGCGGCCCGCCACCGGCCCGCGGGCCGGGGGCGGGCCGCGGGCCGGGCCGGTTTTTTACGCGGTAAATAGCAATTTTTCAATAAATTTCGGTGCAATTTCAAGTCTACAATCAAATTTTCATTTACGGATTTTCAATGGCTTTGTTTTAAGATGATTAACTACACATAATGGAAGTTAGAATTCAGCTGTGTCGGCATCTGGGTGTCTAAGGTTGTTATATGGCGGCTACTTATTGGATATACCTAATCCATTTTAAGTTACGTCTATGAAAAGGGTGTAGAAGCTTTTTATATGTGAACAGTTGTCGCAAAACAAATGGAATGAAAACATTCGCTTATATAATTAGGTTTGATTGTATTGCTATTGATGTAAGGGAGCATCGTTCGCAGTTTAAGACGCAGTGCTCTTGTTGCGATTGTAATTGCTTGGAAACGTAAACAACATCCAAAACCTTGTTAGACAAACTAAACGAAATTTGGTTTAGTTTTTCTCTGCTATTGGTCATGTAAATTAGACCTTTATGTCAAAATCAAGCACGTGGACAAACTTAACACAAGAGACATTTAATTTAAGGAAGTGAAAAGCTTCAAAAAAGGTAGGTTCAGCATCTTTGAAAAATAATGGAATCGGAATTGTAACATAAGGTTAAGAGTGGAGTAGGAGCGACAGCTTGGATTTGTATATGGACAATATGTGGAATTCTGCATAACAATGTAATATTTACCAAATACGTAATCGACTGACCAGTGGCCACTTGTTATTGCTATTTGTTGTTTGTGAGAAATGGAAGACATAAAAATAGCCGTAAAATAAGTTGAAATTAGACGTAAAGCAAGTAGAAATCAATTACCTAACAGTTCGGGCTAGTTTTGCGACGTCGGGCCGTTCGGCCAGTAGAAATTTGCGGCCCCGGGCCGGCCCACGTGGCCCGGCCCGCCACCGGCCCGCGGGTCGGTGGCGGGCCGCGGGCTGCGGGCCGGGCTCGGGCCGGGCCGGCCCGGCCCGCGGCCCGGCCCGTAGGACCACATCGGCCCGCGGGCCGGCCCGGCCCGCAAAATTTTCTTATTTTCCAACACTAACAGGAATCATACCAGTGCAAATATACTATCGTTTGGCTAAATATTGGCATAGTTTTGTGGACGCTGAAATAATTTTGTCCAGATTTCATGGAAAATACAAAAATAGTCAATATAAGAATTCGGCGAAGCTAAAAAATTTTGAAATCTTAATGCTAAAATCTAATTTTTTGAGCTTCGACTGACCCACTTTTTACCCACCACTGACCCGCGGGTCACACGTGTTGACCCGCACCCTACCCGACCCGCGGGTACCACTTCCAGCTCTGCTAGTGCACCATGTTATTCGTACTGTAGTAATCTAAATCAGGAATCAGATAGAGACATTCAAATTTACGGATTGAGTGAGTCTAATCTTTTAATAGGTACGTCTCTGACACTGTATGTCTAAAAGACTGAAACAATTACATCAGCAAGTTTCACACCATCCTTGTACTTGAGTACCCGACTGGATTCGTTGTCGCACAAGTCAACTTTGTTTCCCACAAGACAGATCACACAGCCCTCTTCCACTCCGTCCTAAACAGACAATAAGTGAATTTTGTTATCAATATTCAGTTAGCACCAGACATGTGCAGGAGGGGAAGTTCTGGGGGGGGGGTGAAGGGCGGCCGAAGGCCGCCGAAAAACCGGATTTTTCCGGTTTTTTACCGGAAAAATCCGGATTCTGGGGGGGGGTGAGGGACCCCTCTGGGGGGGGTGAGCTCAGGTCTGGGGGGGTGAAACCCCCCCCCCCAAACCCCCCCAAGCACACGTATGGTTAGCACCAAGATTTAGCGAAATATAGGAATGAATTTGGACTACTCGTTTTAGTTCATTTATCTTGCACAGCAACAGAAGAAATCATTGAATTAGAGTGACCTCACTAGTTTTAAAAATACGTTATCGCTGCACTACGTTCGCGATAAAGTCGCTTTTAGTTAGTTTAAAAGGCTGTAGCTGTGTGAATTATCATTATAGCCACACACACACACAGATGTTGCCACACACTTTTTGGCAACTAAAGAGTTCACGTTTACTTTAACACTTTGTATCCAATTCCTTAGATTCAGGAAGGAAAGTTCTGAGGTTACATCATACATGAGAACAACGCCGTCCGCCTTTCGGAAGTACTGTTTTGTGATACTACGGAATCTAAAACACACAACAGAGAAATGCTATCTTCACTGAGAATTGGTGAAAAGTTATAAAATAGCGTAGCTGGACAAGAAAAATACATCGTTTTTTTTAAATTTTTAAACAAACCTTTCCTGCCCCGCAGTGTCCCATAGCTGGAGTGCAATCACTCTTCCTTCAACCACCATTGCTTTTATTTGGAAGTCAACACCTATAGAAGCAAAAGAACGCAATTAGCACTAGATCAACAACAAAATTGGAAAGTAGATGAAATGGAGCAAATTGAACAGTCGTTGACTTGGTCCTTGTATTTGGGGGTAAAGAATAACGGTATGCTGATTGGAAAAGACAGCAATTGTAAGCTAAGCTTGCAAAAACCGAGAATTTACCAAACTTCACTGCATATAAGCAAAACTTTTACGTGTGGCTATCCTTCTAGATTTGAAAGTCTCTATTCTGTATCAATAGCCGGTAGTACCAACCATCTCTCTCACTGTTCTCAGCAAAACTGGAGGCCGAAAATGCTAGATTGGGTATTTTTAATTGTTGACCTGAGAAAATCAGGTAAATCCAGGCATGAAAAGGTTAAAATAAAAAAATAGTAAAGAACAAACCAATAGTTGCAGAAAATGTGGACTTGAACCGATTGTGACAGAACCGATGAAGAAAGCAGGTCTTTCCGACTCCAGAATCACCGACAAATACCACCTTAAATACCCGTTCTGGATTGTTAAGATCATATCCTGATTCCTAAAACAGTTCCAGATTAATTAATTATAGAGTAAAACCAAAAGTTATAATTAATTGTTTATATTATAAAGATAATATATAGTGCAATCATGCACTCTTGATAAAACTGAAGTGCAGAAAATAGAAAATGTGGAACCAGTTTCTTCAAATATATAATTAATTTTAGTCAAGGTAATTTCATAGTTCAAATCAAATTGATAGTTTATTAGCTTTTCCAGATTCTCGGGTATCGGATTAGACTTACTTGTGACCATCTTCTTCCTTCAAGATTGTCAGCAGCGCCAACAGGCTCGGCTCTGGTCTCTTTTCTAAAAGTAGAAGAGTGGCAGATTATCAGGCGAATACATTCCAAGCTAACAAACACAGTCTTTGTGAAACTTTACTGACTTGTTAATTTTAAGTTAATAAAGATTTCATACGTCGAACAGTTCATTGCGTGCTTTTTATCATTTCTGAAAAGAGAAGTTCTTCTAAACGCAAGCCAATCGCAATCAGCGGCAACACGACTGAATAGCCTTTACCCGTCTATTCCTTGAGTTAAGCCAGGACCTCCATCAAGCTCAGTCAGTTCCGCCATTAGTGAGCGACCACTGGCTGGAGGTAGCGGCATCGCAGCTGCACCTGACAAAAAGTCATCATCAACCTAAATTTAACCAAAGGATAAATGCGATAGAATAAATAATCGAACCGTACTTCCTGACTGTAATCTAAGTTCCAGCCGAACTTGATTTCGAGTGAGAATTCACGCACCAACAACCACTGGAACTGTATGTGAAAAATAACAGGAATACCCATAATATGTTTCTGTTGTTTACTTTAGTCTGTTTAGTTTTAGTTTGTTTACATTCTTGTAATTCGACTACAGAAGAATGTGTACCTCGCATTCTGATTCATCTAGACTAGCAGCTGTGATTTGCTTGACGTCGTCCATAACTGGAGCGCCCGACTTGCGGAGATCTTTTTTCGCTGATTCTTTGGCTGATCTATAATTTAGAAAAGCAAAACAATATTTTTGATTGAATTAAGAATTACTTGCCTAAATGCTAAGCTAGTTATTTTGTTGCTGGCATCGGGGCTTCCTGTAAGGGAAGCAGACATAGGACAGGTTGATAAGCCTGATGTGCGAATTCAGCAAATGACTCGCTGGAGTATAGTGGTGAGAACATCTCACTGCGGCGCGTAAGGAACGTGATTTGATCTCCGGCCTGGTCAATTCTTTACTTTTCGTCATGACTGAAAAAGCTAAGCTTCCCTCTCACCCCACTTCTCCTGGGCCCTAGGATTAAGGGTGCACAGAACCTGACGCCCCATGAGAAGATTTTGCTACAACGGTCGGCCGGGATTAAAGTTACAGTATCGTTTGGATACACATGTCGTTTACTCCTCCAACCGATTTTCCAATTTCCTCGGAAATTGGAAATTGGGGATCGGGGTATTCTAATGCAACGCCTATTCTCAAAACGTCACAAAAATGTCACCACATGCTAAGCTGAACAACAGTTCCTCTCAGCAGATAAAAGCTGTCTGCTTGCCGCTTGCTTACCCTTTGCCATCTGGAAAATCGAGAGTTTCGGAGTCTCCACTTGCTTGACCAAGCAACTGAAAAATATTGAAAATAGTAAATCGTAAATAGTAAATAAATAAGTAAAGTAAATAGTAAATAATAAAACAGTAATATAAACAATATAAATATAATATAAGTAATATAAGCAGTAATAATCAGCTGGACAGGACACATGACAACAAGCAGGAAAATCTGTGAGATGAAGGACGATTCTAACTTCATCTGGCTGGCACTGTAAGAATTTTGTTCTGTCGGGAGTATAATACCGATTTGCCAGCGTTACACCTTATTGGACGACAGAGCACTACGAGGAGAAGAGAACAATCTGTATGTGGTACAATTCCAGAACAGAAACCAACCTATTCGTAATCCTAAACTTCGCAGCAACCGTGACCTGTTTTTCAGAAACATAGGCCTCATGGCTCACGGTGAATTTTGAAGATGAAAATGTGCCGTTTTAGCCGTTTTGGTAGTTTAAAACCAGCTATAGCGGATTCACACGCACGGACGCATGCTGACGCATACATAGGCGCGTCTAGATAGAACTATGAAATCCCCCACCACACACATTTTCATCCTTTTAAGGGGGGGGGCTACTAAAGGTTTGCCCCGACCTTGTCCGATTGCCCTACTTTTTGTCGAGGATATAGAGCATGGGTGTGGTCAAAAAATATTGGGTACTGAGATCTTAGCTGCCTTCCAGCAATGTGCAGCCGTTGCGTTTATGTGCCCGACCCCCCATTTTTCGCAACTACCAACATAATTAATTAAAAATTTCTACTGACTGCTAGGTCCAAGCTACAAGGCTGCCATTCGCCAATACGATCTGGCACATATGCCCCTACCTGCTGAAAAATACTAGATGTCTGTATCTTATCTGCATCTAAGGGAATAACTCTTCAAAGTTGAAGTTTCGGCAAAAATTTAAAAATTTTTGACTAACGAAAGGAAAATTTTATTACTGGTGCGAGCTATAAGGCTGTAATTTGGCATAAAAGGAGGCCCTATAGAAGTACTCATTTGTGCCAAATGGCAGGAAATTTTGCCGTGTGAAAAAATTTTTATATCAACTTTAATCTTCAAAAAATTTCAAAAACGCCTGTAGGTAAATTGCCCCAGAAATCGAAAAAATCAATTTTTTTAAATTGAAGTTTTATGAGATTTGAACTCAGCGAGGTAGAAAACACTCCCACAAAAGATTTTAGCTCGATTAGTGAATGTTTGCGACTTCTATGGCTGCAGAAAGCCTCTACACAGGATCCGACAGACTGAAAATGGCGTTTTTGGAAATTTTTGAAGATTAAAGTTGACATAAAAAATTTTTCACGCGGCAGAATTTCTTGCCATTTGGCACAAATGAGTACGCCTATAGGGCCTCCTTTTATGCCAAATTACAGCCTTATAGGTCGCACCAGTAATAAAATTGTCCTTTCGTTAGCCAAAAATTTTTAAATTTTTGCCGAAACTTCAACTTTGAAGAGTAATTCCCTTAGTTGCAGATAAGATACAGACATCTAGTATTTTTCAGCAGATAGGGTCACACGTGCCAAATCATATTGGCAAATGGCAGCTTTGAAGCTGGGGCCCAGCAGTCAGTAGAAATTTTAATTAATTATGTTGGTAGTTGTGAAAACGGGGGGGCGGGCACATAAACGCGATGGCTGCATATGGCTGAAAGGAAAGATCTCAGTACCCGATATTTTTGACCGCATCCATGCTCTATATCTTCGCCAAAAAGTAGGCCAATCGGACAAAGTCGGGGCAAGTCGATTTTAGTAGCCCCCCTTAAGTGTGGGACAAAACCGTAGTCCGTACATACAGTTAACTGTGCAATGATTCTCTAGATTAGTTTAGGAAATGTGCAATGGTCTGTCAGTTTTAAAACTTTGGCAAAACTAACCAATCGTGTTGCTTTCGCATCTTTCTCGTCTCGCAGCTTCGCATTCATTTCTCTAAAAATTAAACATATTAAATAGTATTTTCATGGGATATCTCACCTCTCGCTAGATAAATAATTTCAGTTTCGATTTTAGTTTCAGGTTGAATTTCACTTCATTCAAATAACTATATACAGTTTCTAAGCTTCAGATATCACATAACCCATAATTCATGAATATTAAGACTGCATAATATTCACGAAAAGAGGCTAAAACCTCAAATATTGATGTTTTGAGGAAAGACCAGTTTCGGTCAGAGTGTCAGGTCTTTGCTCAAACTAGTTTCAGTTTTAGTCAGCAGCCCATAATAGTTGCAGGTTTAGTTTCAGTTTCAGCTTCCGTTTCAGAAACATCACTGTCACTGAGCCACTTTTTGAGAGAATAATCGGGTGGTGATTTTATTATACTAGTATTTAGGTAGCAGTTTAAAACATATATATTCAAATCCTAACAACACGAAAAAATGGCCAAGGGGTAGGCAAAAATAGCCAGGAAAAAAATTAGTTTTTCCGCCTAAAATTTCCAAAAAATTTCCGGCTTCGCCGGAATTTTCTCATCAAAAATGTCTAATTTTTCAGGAAAATCGGGCAAAATTTCAGAAAATTTTTTTCAAAATTATGAATATTTCTTACAAATTTTGGCAAAAAAATTGCAAATTTTGCAATACAGTTAGCGTATATTTTTTGAAAAATATTACAAATTTATTCTTGAGGCACATGCCCCCTGAAAATGCCTTGTTCAGAGTGCAAGCCCCCTCAAAATTTTCGAGGGACAAGCCCCCCCAGGACCCGACCCTATGTTAATGTATGGCTACGGTAGTTAGTTAGCTTGCCTTGAAAAGAGGGACTTATTTTATTTATTGAATTATTGAATTATTATGCCAGTGCAATACACATAGATATAGAAGAGTTAATATCACTGAGCAGCAGACCGTTATAAAATTAACAATTGACATACATATTGCAAAGCAAGGGATCACACAGAGCCAGAGTTGGCTACTAATGTGCGTCCTCTCAAATATTTGGTTAAAGAAACTGTTTGCAAACTACGTTTAATT
>JASAND010017991.1:0-91458 GCA_030248195.1 Trissonchulus latispiculum
TTAAGGTGGTGATTCCTTTTGGGCACATATTGTTAGTTGACGGCTCAAACCAAGATGAAATTTGATGAAACTTTCCAAAATAAGTTCTTTTAGCATTCTAACACCCTCCGCGCAATCCCGCTTCGAAACTTCGAAGTCTCCATTCAGGGTGGTTTTTGTCAATTTTTGACAGTTAGGCAGTTCCTACACAGCTATGACTATACTCATTCGAAAGATCTTCTTGAGCTCTACATTTTTGCTTTTTAAAGTACTTTTCTAGCTTTTCGCTATCGTGAGATATAGTCGATTTTCCTATTTTGGCGTTGAAAACGTCATTTTTGCCGAAATCAAATAATCCGCCATTTCTTGAGCTACGTAAGCCGTAAAATTAAACTATGGGTGTCAATTTGAAGGTCTCGTCGAGACCGATTATCCATGGCATTATAATCTTCTAACTGCTACCCCGTACGCTGCTATCATAGAAATTGTAGTTTTTGCAAAAACATGACCAAATTTTTTCCAGCGATTGTGGAGCATTTACTATGCAAGCTGGATGGTTGCCACTTACTAGACGAGTTTTACACTAAAATACCCAGGGACCCTTTTTTAGTTGTCCCGATTGCTGCTTTCTCGCTAAAGTGGTCGCTTACCAAAGTTGGGAAAAGTAAGCAAAATCCAGGTTGCGCATACATTTTAGCTAATTTCTTTATAACGAAGAGCGGTTTCATAATAATTACAAAAGGGTCCCCAGCTATTTGATAGTGGAATCTAATGGTGTGGTCGATGCCTCACGAAAAAATTTGCTTTAGTCTGCAAAAAATCTGGAAAATTAAATTACTTTGAAAATACAGTAAAATAATTTTCGAGAACTAAAGTTAGTTTCTTTGTATTCACTAGAAAGAGCAAATGTTAAGCTGCATTTTGATATAAAAATGGCTTCTTAACTCCAAGTAATGGTTGAGTACTAATGGTTCAAAGTTGATGTCTCCAAAAGGAATCACCACCTTAAGTTGTGCTCAGTCTATCCTGCCATGTATAGCCATATTATGTCTTTTGACTCTATATATTGGTTTTGTTACTAGGTAGTATTACAGCTTTCGTCTGTATCATATATTATATACTACATTAGTCCATCTTCTAGTAACTGTCTGAGTACATTGTATTTCTATTGTTTTCGTAACAGGGAAAACCCCACTTTATATGTTTTTTAGTCATTTACTACTGTTTTCTTAGTCTTTTGTATGTGGTAGCTTCTATTTGTTATGGGTATGTATATACTAATATTTTATGCTCAATCTGTGTATTGCCATCAATACCATGCCATCTCGTAGATTTCTATTTTGCCTTATTGTTGTGAGCTTTAACATGCTACTTCTATGCATAATAAGCCAGTCTAACTGTGCTATTGCCTAGTCTATGGTTACTGCCAGCTACTGGTCTTGTACTGCTCTCTATATGGTAATACTTCAAGGTATTGGGGGGTTTTTTCATTTTTTCCCCTTAGGGCAGGTACCTTATGGTAATAGTGGTTCTAACATTATATTTCTAGTTTCTTAATTTCTATATTTTATTCTTAACTTACTAACCACTACCATACGATTAACATTCCTACAGGAGGGACCTCCATCTCTCCTCACCCATGAGCTTTATTATAAGCATTACCATACTAGTTACTTTCACCAGCAGTACGCTATTGTTATTTGTTCTTTTTCTTTTTCAGATAAGCCTAACATATATGTCTCTTTGTTTGTTCTTTGTTATTTGCATTCCTACTTATAGTATTTTTGTTTGCATTTATACTGACCAAAGTTTCTATTTTTGTGTATTGTTCTTACCCTGGTAGTACACCATTACTATGTATTTCTCTTTTCTTTTCTTTTCTTTTGTATTTTTGATATACTGTATGCCCTCGCAGGAGCTCGCGCCGTGAGCCCTGGGGAGATGTAGTGGATATAGGTATATATTGTGTATTTATGTGTGTAACGCTCAACACTTCTTCTTTCGCCTAGCTATGTGCCGGCTTATTGCCACATATGCACTAGTTGGTCGGGGAAGGTTGGGTTGGGCGGGGTCTGTCATGTTATTGGGAGTTCCCCATTTTACATGTAGGTGTTACACTGTTATTGGTTGGGAGGGTTTACCTAAGCCCCGCCTCCTGGGGGGTCTCAAATATTTCTCTCCCTTCCCAATTCAGTGTTGGGTTTCCTTTGTCACGTTTGGCTGTTTCTCCCCCTTTGTAGTGTTATTGTGTGCATTTACCTCCGGGTTCCCTTGTCAACACAGTTGGGTCCCCCACCCCATCTGTATTTCCGCGCTCTCCCGGCTCCTGTGTAAGGTATTATTTCTCTGTGTACGTATTTGTAACAGCCAGTACGGCCTTGTTTAGCTACGTATATTTTGTGTAACACTTGCTATACTTGTGGTGTGTGCTTTATATCCTTTATAACTTGTGTCATTCCATTACGCGCCATAATGTAATCCACATATTTAATTGTGTTACTAGGGCTTTATTTAGGAATAGCTAGGTTAGTTTGTACGTGTAACATCTGTTACTGGCGAGGCTACCCCGGACTGGCTCTTGATCGGCCAGGCGCGTTTATCCGTTGGGCGCAGTTCCAGTAGCAAGTCGTTGGTAATTCGCTATAATTACAACACTTCCGCTACACCACCTAAACTTGCACTGTGTGATTAAAAATGAATTGCATTGACATGCCATTGACATTACATTGCAAGAACAAATTGACAAGCTTAGCAGTTAAATTAAGCAATAAAAATTTAAATTAGCAAAATGAAGGTAGGTAGGCAAAATGTACTGATTTACTGATAAAAATTTTGGTGATATACTACATCTCTGCCAATCACTCAGTGATGTGCTACATTACTGAAATTTATCAGTCAAGTTATACATTTAAAGACTTTAACCACCAATGAACAACTTGACCAGTGACGAAGTATATCACTGAAATTTTCCAGTATTCTTAGATACATCGGTAAATGTACTACTTTACTGCGACATATACAATGGGATACCCCAAATCTCTTGAGTCGGTTTCAATTTTTGCATGTATATATACGTACGATGTGCGTGGCCAAAAACTTAGCCAAAACATTTCCTTTGATTATAAGCCCTCGGCGACTAGAACTAACTGCCCGCCCACCAGTCATCAGTATGTTACATGTAATGTGGGTAATTTCGACCTCGCTATCCTCCTCCTTCCAAGTTCCTTTCCAATCCTAACTTTCGCTGGTTTTCTAAAATTCCCCAAACACTCCCTCAAAGCTCTCCTAAATGCTACATTGCTATTTTTATTGGGAAGCCCGATAATTTTGTAGTATTTTGTATGTAAAACCCATTTTAAATAACTTGTAGTGCTTATCCCACTCCTAACGCTAAAATTTACCTAGTCTTTATGTTCCCCATTGTCGGAGCCTAAACATAGCACTACAATTATTATGTAATTAATGTTGGCTTGCCGAAAATGGACCCTCCCGTTCCCAACGCATAACAATCTTTCGCTTTCGTAATCATACCACCGTTTAGTCAGTTGGGAGTAAAACTTTGTCGCGCACGGTCGGTCTTCAAAATTGTGTGGTTTCCCTTTTATAGTGATTTCCCAGTTGCTCTCGAAGTTCCTTTTAATTTTCTTTCTTAAAAATTTCGCTAACCTTGACCCACCTAATTCCCTGCTTAGAGTTCAACTATTTTCTTTTTAGTTTCTATTCAATTTCGAACTTTTTCTCTCCCCCACCCACAGGCGAACAAGGGGAAATTTCCCCCCTCGGCGAAGTCGCCCACAAGGGGTAGCGAAATTGCTCCCACAATGGGTAAAGAAAATTGGCCACAAGGGGTAAGAAAATTGTCAAAAAAATAGGTTTTACGACTAAAATTTCCAAAAATATTTTCCGGCTTCGCCGGAATTTTCACTTAAAATTATTATTTTTAGCTAAAAACGTCCAAAAACATGTTTTAGCTTAAAAATTGCTGTTTTTTGCTAAAATAGGCTAAAATAGCTTAAAAATCGCTTTAAAAAGTACCCCTAAGAGAAATCGCTCTCACAAAGGGTACCAAAGTTTGCTTCCACACGGGTCAGTGAAATATGACCTGAGACCTCCCGTTCAGGTATGCCCCCTCCCCTTCTCTTTAGCGGGGTTGTCCCCGTCTTTCTGGGTCCGTCTTGCTAGCTAACCTCCTCCTCCCCGTTTGTGTTCGTCCCATTCCCCCCCCCCCGTTTATTGTCATTTCCCCTTTTCTATTGTTGCTGTTTCCTTGTCTTTCATTGTTATTGTGCAGTCGGGTAGCCTGTTGCATATAACTTGTCACCACCCTGGGTAGCCCAGGTGGGTTTTTTGTAATTTATTGATTTCTTATTATTAAACCACCCAGTTGTCCGTAATTTGTTTTACTAATTTTTAACGGCTTAATTGTCTTGAACTGATCTCACAGGTAGATAGGTAGAATTCTGGGATTGAGCCCGAATTTATTTGTAGTTGAGCCTAAATTTTTGTGCGTGTCTCTCAAACTTTGTCGGACGCCCCGTTGGCGTCCCCGAAAAATATCCAGTCCTCCCTTGGCGAGGTTAGTCAGCGTAGTGAGAGCCGCCTGGACTAAAGATCTCCACCCAGTTTCAAGGTTGCGTCTATTGCGCCTACAGTTCATCAACCAAGACGGCGGATTTTTCTATCTACTAGAACCTTCGCCGGAATTAACTGGGCCTCATCCTATTCAGGAACACCCTTGAATCGATTCTTCAATTGAATATTTGAGCTTGGATCATCAGATGTACATTTGAGATCTCATTTTGAATGAAAGCTTTCCTCATAAACTAAATAAACTAATCTTCGTTTAAAAGTTTAATGTTTCTTTCAATTTCAGAGAATGCCATGTATTACTCTTTGCGGAGGATCTCTGCAATCTGATTGGCTGTTCGCAACCCCCCCACCAAAGAAAACCTCTTTTTAGCTTCTCCCCACCAAACGGGGCAACATTCAGTAATGTGGTAAGAGCACCGTTACGAAATGCCAAGATGAAAAGCCCTCTAGTGGCTTACTCTTCTTCTTAATAATAGTGCAATTATGCACTCTTGCCATTACTCTTGGAAAGCTTTCAAAGATGTTATTGACACTAGCTGTACGAAGTCAGTAGATAATATTTGAGCATTTTCGCAACATGAGGTTATTTTAGTCTGTCTGTTTCTCCAGCAGATTACTGTTTAGCTTTACCAGGTTATTGTCTAAATTTATTCAGTGTCATATGGTTTGCGGACTATTTTTGCAATCAAGCAAAGGTATGAATGTTGAAGATAAGTGAACAATTCACTCAATACAAAATAATTCCGTAGCTTTTTGTAGAAGTTACTCATATTAGACCCCGCAAAATTTCGCAGACGGATACATGGATCTCTTTAACTTTATCCCCACAAACAAAAGTTGGTCAACTTCAAGAAACATTGAAAGAGATCAACAGAATTTTAAAGCATATTTATACATTGTTGGAATGTTCGAGATGTGCTCTATTTAATGGTGCTGCTAATTTAATGTGCTCTAATCTAATTTAATGTGCTCTATTTAATGTACAGCAGTTTGCTGTAGCATGCTGCAATAAAAAGTTAAGCTTAACAAACTGTTAAAGTTAATTATTGCAATAATTGCAATTCACATGTGCGTTGAAAAGGTCTACAAATTGAGTTTATAATCGGTCTTCCGCTCTATCTGATGAATCACATGTGGCTCAGTTGGTTAGAGCGCTTGCACAGAAGACGCGGGTTCGTACCCCGCCAGGTGCCCGAATTTTTCGGGTGCCTGGTGGTGTACAACGTTCATTTCTTTATTTGGTAGTCTTTTAAGCTTACCTTTTAAGCAAGTCACAGCAAACTGTGTTTCACCATTAAATATAGAACATCTCGAGCATTTTATCGATGTATGAATCATGCTCTAAAGTTCGGTTCATCTCTTGCAATAAGTCTTTTAAGTTGACCAACTGTTTTTGGGGGATAAAGTTAAAGAGATCCCGATAAATTATTAGTTTTGCCAACTCATTTCTGCATTAATTTAGAAATGCTACAGTCTATCACTTTTCAAAATCCTACAGCAAACATATGCCATAATGTTTCGGGGGAATTGGTGGTGGTACATGGAAGCAAAAAATTTAACTTTCTAAGGCAAAATCAAATCATTTTTACAGATTTGTGCATTTGTTGGAAGACCGTGTCAGCAGGTCACCGGGTCAGGATTCAACGGGTCAACGGGTCAAGTCTAACTAACCCGGCTCCATCACCACCAGCGGACATGTGCATGAGGGAAGTTTTGGGGTGGGGGTGAACCGTCGGTTGCCCAAAATACCGGAAATCCGGAATCTGGAGGGGATGGTGAGGGACCCCCTCTGGGAGGGTGATAACAAGCTCCCCCTCCCCAAGCACATATATGACCACCAGACTAAGGACGCTCTATCGACGTTTATCCTAAACGCAAAGTACCATCGGTGGAGTAACGACAGATCCCTTAGTTAAATAGTATTGTACTTACCTGTCTATCCTAAAAGAGAAGTTGAAGAAGCCATAAACCCGGTTAGAGAAATATGACTGAATAATTTGAGGTATAGAGTGGGCAACGGGCATAAATGGGGCCCGTAATGGATGATCCTGGTGAATGGGAGTAATGTAAAATCGGTGTACTCTGGAAAAGGGTGTATGCAGTTTGAGATAAATCGCAATCCAATGATTGGGGTCGAAAAGCTAGCCCTGTACTACTTCGGTCGTATAATAATGGAGTAGGTGATCTGACAGAATAAGTGTGGGCTTGCTTGCATCTCCTATTTTCCGTGACTATTTAATTTAGTGTATCTCTCCTAGGCCCTTTATAGGATTGGTAATCAATTTGTATTAAGTGATCAGTGGTGCTGACCTAATCCGAAGTATTAAGGTGCTCGAATGTGTCCTTAGTAGTCGCGGTTATAATATCTTTTCTCCCCGCGTCTCTACCCACCCCTATAACCACTGTTCCGGAACTGCGAGGGGTCACGTCGGGAAAAGGTAGCCCATTAAGGCCTTAATAGTGCCCAATCAGCTTCCTCTGCTTGCTTCCGATCTAAATAAATAACTTAATAAGAAATAACCTTATTTTTCTCCAACTTGTTAGCCAAGTTAAGTAATTTCCTTTCGCAAAACTTTCAAGCATAGGTTCAATTCAAAGCTTTCAATTCGAGATTCAACAGAAGCATAGGAATTAGATAAATTTACGTTACGACAGATTTCATTGCTGTGCGTGGCCCCAGATAACCCAACTCAGGTATTTGCTGCTGGCCAAGTGAGAAACAGTCTCAAATCTTTTACAGGATTGGGATCCTGCGCCCTGGAGACTATTGATGCTGCCGGTCTGAACCGTTTTCCGAGAGAACTGCTTCCGGCTCCTCCACCGTAGCTGCAGCAGGAAATCCGTTCCGAATTCCACAACAATCTATCCAGGACTGAACTGACTGAAAAACTGACAGTGCCCAGCGGAAACTCTGCTCAGTCCTGGAGGAGACCCTGGAAGCGCTCCCAGCTGCTAATCTTATAATCTGGACCGACGGGTCTGCCGTTGGCAGAAATCGCTGGATTGATCCTGGATTGTAGTACAAATTGTAGTAGAAAATAGTGTAGTATTGAATTGTGTAGTATGTGTAGTACAATTGTATTACATTTGTAGTCCAAATCACATGGAAACGCTAGCAGTGGTCGCGGGATCTTTTTGTTCCAGCTATTCTGCTGAAATGAAACCTATCAGGGCCTGGGTATAGGGGCCGGTGCTGCGATGCTTGCCGCTGACCCTGTCAAAGTGGCGAATTTTCTGAGGGTACGGTTCTACAGAGACCGCCAGGTTTTATAATGGGAATACCATTGGAGCTCGGAAAGCAGAAGAAGAAGAATAACAGATTTCATTATAAACTACAGCGTTACCGCATTTCTCTGAGATATTGCCAAAGAGCTCAAAGTTGAAGTCAACCCGTTTGTCGTTTATACTCTATCAGAATAGTTGCTAGTGCTACAAGTTAAAGACGTACGTAGGATTCCGGCTTACTTATTTTATTGCTACTCTCTACGGTTACACAATGATTCTGCCATAAACTAAGGACTGGCTGTACCTATTCTTTCACTGTTCTGATTCACACCACTGGATATGTCTTGACGCTATCTTCGATCTCGCTAACTTCAATCCAATCGCTAAACGCTGTCTTCAATCACTTCGCGCCGCTCGCTAAGAACACCGCCGTTCGCTAACTCAAATTCAACTCAACTGAATTTCTCTCCTTCCAAAATTCACATTTGTCCTTTTTGACGTCAGCTCAAGCCAAGCAACCTCTGTTTTAGATTGAGCGTTTCTGCAGATTTTATATTCTTTTAATTTATGATTTATCTATTCGTGGCAATATTCCCCTTCTTAGTTTCAGCATCCGCTGAATTTCAATGTAGTCCAGTTCTCAGTTCATAGCTTACAATCAATTAGACACGTACCTCCCAACATAGGGCTATATATACGACATAGATAAGTATGACATAAACTATGAACTACATTTAACGTTGATTAAAGCATATGTTAATATATGTACGTAAGTTAATGCACAGATTTCTTTGGATTTTTTCTTTTAGTCATTGTCACTTGATTATTTAGAGTTTCACTGTCAAGGTTCATAGGATCATGTTCAGAGCAGGTCATCGATGTATCTTCGATTCCGGTGTTTGTAGAACAGCTGCCGATAATTCTTCGCCATCGATCTGTCCAGACAGTCAATCATCTCCGATACGTATTCTTCACATCCGTTCCAATTTTCCTTTACCAGTCGTCCATACATGCTCCTTTGCATCAAACTTCAGCATCCGATCAACGTTGCTCAGGACGCTGGAATGACTCCTTGATCTCCTGTACTGCATGGATGATGAATTCACCAATATCGGTTCCCACTCGCCGTTTCAATGGTTCTGGTAGGCGTATATCCCTGGGCGTCTCTTTCTGGCCGAGATCTTCCGGACCTGGAATCTCCCTTGATGAGCTTCTTCTGTTCCTCCTGACGTGGTTTGTCTTGATTGATCCTGTCCGAGTGAGATGCATCTCGGTCGCCGCCGGATCTTTTTTCACGCTTGTCCCGGCACATCGGTCCTTCCTGCCAGACTTGTCTGGTGTTCGTAGTCGCGGGGATCGGCTTCGTCGCTCATGCCGCTCATGGAGACTGTCCAATCGTCTGTCCCGCCGTAGTCATCTGTTTATTCGTAGCCCCTTTGTGTCTTCCTGAACGGTTGTCTCCACTGCTGTGCCTGCTTGATCGCTTATCTTCACTACTGCTGGTAAGTACTTTGTGAAGTCAGTTCTCCTTCACTGCTGTCTTCTACTGAGCTAGACTTCCCAGTTGCCTCAGCGTCTTCTCGCTGTTCTGGCTTCCTCTTTGGCGTGTTGGATTTTGGGTCCGGATCAGGTTTCCGCTGGCTTTCCTTTTAGATTCCGTTTCCACCGAGAAAGGTGGAATGGTATTTCGTCTTGAAGGGCACGTATTATCACCCGGATTCACTGACGGAACGACATCGGCCATTTTCTTGTGAATTCCCTGTGAGGTGCTTGCTGGTTTCTCCTTCACCAGGGAGCTCGGATATACCTCTGGGTGCGTTGTTTTCCTATTGTGAGTTTGGACTGCTTCTACCTCCTTCGGCTGCGTCTTGTTCCCGCCTACTGTTGTTTCACTGTCCTTGTTCGGCTTCATGCCATGGATTGCCTCGCCTCTTGCCACTTTGCTGACCACCTTATTCCACCTGATTCCGGCTTACACTTATTTATTGCTACGCTCTACAGCTACACAATGATTCTGCTATGAACTAAGGACTGGCTGTACCTACTCTTTCACTGTTCTGATTCACACCACTGTATATGTCTTGACGCTATCTTCGATCTCGCTAACTTCAATCCAATCGCTGAACGCTGTCTTCAATCACTTCGCTCCGCTCGCTCCTTTTTGACGTCATCTCAAGCCAAGCAACCTCTGTTTTTAGATTGAGCGTTTCACAGATTTTATATTCTTTTAACTTATGATTTATCTATTCGTGACAATACCGTGAAGTTGAACTACTTGTTACTTATCGCGATTGTTAGGTCTAGAACGTCTGCTTGGTTGGTAGCTTTGTTCATCCTTTTACCCCCAAGGATCCAAGCCCCGTCACTGGGGGTCTGCAACTCGCAATCTGGATTCCAGAAAAGTTTTGTCAAAATCAGAAAAATCGTGCACCCACAAATTCCCCTTCTGCGCATGTCATCTCGAACTCATCTTCTTGTACTCTTATGCTTATCTATTACACGACTTTACGCATACTATTCAGTTAATGCAGCCAAATTTTAATGACATAATTCAAATACGTTGCATTTTAAGGACATATTATTCAACATAAAATGCACAAATATGTTTTGTTTCAGTTTCTTCATTTCTCAGCCATCCTTCTTCAACTACTGCTTAACCCACTTGACTAAAAATACAAAAATATGTGAACGGCAAAAGTATTCATCATTTATTTTGCAAATAATATATAACGGGTTGCTATTCGTCAGGGCGGCGACACATCATGACCTCCGCCTCAAATGAGCATCTAGTGATCTCCGAAATCAGCATCCAGTGCAAGTTTGTGAATATGCGCTCTTTCTCGGGTTATTCTTTAAAAACCTGACCCGTTTGTCTGAAATGAGTCTGTTTTGAGTTTGTGAGAACGGGATTCCCCTTGTACATTGATGCAATCAAAAAGTCACCATAGCGAAATATTGGAGGGTCGTGAATCAAATAAACAAGATTTCAGTGTTTGAGCATTGCTGAAGCTATATATACAAGACACGAGTTTGGATGAGCTGAATGTTTCAGAACTTCGCGTTTGTAATGTTTAAACGTAGTTTCGTTCAAAATTGGTGCCAATTTCGAAGCGAGAGGATAGAAGGTAGTGTGAATGTGTTTTGCCTCAAGCACCTCTCCGCTATGACGTTAAAGTTAAAAATAAGTCTTGATGAATACAAAACATGATTATAGCACAGGTGCCACATCTTCTATCTAGTTTAATTGCACACCTCACGACTCGACGAGATGTTTGCCAGGACCCACCGCTGCTTCCGCCCAATAATGGAAAATCAATCTAAAATAAAATAATTACACATGTAATACACCCTCATCTATAAAAATATACACAAGTATATACAGACTTGAAATAGGCTACTAAAGAGCATTGTCTTGGCTCAACCTGTAGTGCCAATTACTCACAAGTAATCTCCCCGATTTCGAAAGTACGACTAACCGAACCTAAATCACATAGTATAATATTGCTAATTGCATAAATTAAATAAACCATTATTGCAATGTTTGTGTTTGTGTGCGCCTGTGTGTGTACTCCTAGTTCCTCGTTGCTGTGTCGACAAAACGTACCGTCTCTCAGTTTCAACCGGGTAGTACTTAACCAACAGCCCATCTGTTTGCAAAAATAGTTAGTTACTGTAGATTGGGTAAGTTCTACGAACAATAGCCAACGACTAGTGTGTGTTGGAAGAAGTCTAATTCTTACCACGTTAATATAGATCTCAGGCCGGATGATTGCTGAAAAACAATACAAAGTTACTAAATTAGTGACTACATACTAGTAGGATCCATTACAACTTACAAAATTGCACATGTGTGCGGAGAAGACGAAACAAGAAGCTCTGTGGCCTGGGAGGTTAAATAGAAAATGAGATCAGTTAAGTGACGACTTTTGTGTTTGTACGTGGTCTTCAGATCGAATAAGAACTTTCCGAACGAACTTTGTCAAAGGTTGAAGCAAGCTTGAAGACAGACACACTTATAGCCAAACTGCAGATCTAACAGATTAATGCGTTTACAGTCAGCAGCAAAACACTGACCTGCGAAAAGCTTATTACGCCAGTCAGGAAAAGTTTCAGAGCGTTTCGGGTGCCAGCGCTAAGGCGATTGATACTGGCAAATCTGAAACCTGGAGAGCTGGCTTGCTGGAAGACGAGGTCCAGTTCACTACCAACATTCTGAAGAAGTTGTAGTTGTAGGTAACACCAAGAGTACATAATGATAAGAGTATGACAAGCCTAACACTCTATGCAGTGAAGGCAAAAACTATGCGATGCGCGCTAACGGCTTACCCCCCCCCACAAATTGACCCCCTCTCACACCGCCCCTATATGGGAACGTGGTCCAAACGGGGGTCGCTCACTGGTTTGCATAATTACACGTTGAAATTAATAGCGGCCCAATTTGGGGAGGGGGTTTAAGCGTGTATGTTTAACACATGCATGTAAAAAAACATGCTAAGTGAGTGAGTGACCCCCGTTTGGAACTATGTACCCATATAGGGGCGGTGTGAGGGGGTCAATTTGTGGGGGGGTAAGCCGTTAGCGCGCATCCCGTAGTTTTTGCCTTCACTGCATAGAGTGTTAGGCTTGTCCCCACTCTTAGTTATTATGTACTCTTGGTAACACTTATCCTGCATATGTTCATACACCTACACGAACATGTAAAATGTGCAAAATTTTCAAAGATTAAATTAATAAAATAGGTACTACTAATTGACAACATAAGGTTAGTGTCTTCAATTGTTTCACAGTTCATGGTTCTACTGAGTACTGACCAATCCCAGACCAGGAATAATGATGTCCAGATTAAAATGGATATTTGCTAATCCTGCGAGAAAGAGTCGCACTGTTTCCTTTTCACTGGCGCTGAGCTGAGTGTCCAGTTTACCGAAGTCCACCCCGCCAAATCCCCACAGAGGAGGTCTTAGCAATTGCTCCAACTTCGCAATCAGAGTAAGTGGTAACTAAACGATTCACAAAATTTACATTTGTTGCACTGTAATATATTCCGTGATTTGAACAATTAATATGACACAAAGAAAAAAGTCAGTCAAAACCACCGTTCGTCCCGTTGTCCAGATTACAACATTATAACTTTGATTTCTTGGTACTCTTAATACGCGTTTTCGTTATCTGATCAACATAAGTTGTAATAATACCTTTTCGTTATAAATGATCAATTTCCTTATATAATTGTCAACCCAACGTCAACAAATTCAGCGAAAGCGCATTACCTGTACACCAGAATGTCCTGACGAGATTTGCGTTGGCTTGCGACCTAAGAATCCCAAAATCACGGCTTTCAAGTTGATGTCAAGATTATTCCAAGCTGTGAAATCGAATGTCGCAGGAGAATCGAAGTTGACGGTTTTCAACAATGATCGCAGCTGGAGAATTAGGTTCCTATCCGCTCCTTGAATGGTCTGTAAATTATCAGTATATAAAAAATCATAACACATTCGTATATATTATTCACATTGAGCTTAAAGGAAAAACCATTAATTTAAACAAGCCTAAATTATGTCAAGTTTTTTTACATTCATAAAATAAATTATAAAATATGAAAATTATGATTATGAAATTCTTAATCAATTTTTTATTTACGTACTACCATTAGACATATAATGCAATTTGCCCGAGTATCAAGATGAACATAAGTGTACCACATGTCCCTGGTGAACAAGCTTGAGTAGGTCCAAGATGGCTTTTCTCACAGAAATGTCAGCCCGTTGAACAACGCTGAAGTCGAAGTCGTTAACCACAATTGGAGACGTCGGGAACAAGAAGGAAATTCTCGCAAACAGTTCATTCTAAACAATTATTGTCTTGGTAGCGTAAAGGGTAGATGACGAAGGTTCAGTATCGAAATACTTAATAGCCGTTGATTTCATTCTCTTTCGAAGTTTGAAAAACAATATGATGCTACAGAAACAGGGACCTCTCTCAAGGCAATGGCTCAAATAGTTTGTTCAGCTTCATGCCCAGATAAACCATCCACTAGAACTAACAAAATATGATCAAATTCAGTACAGTCGACTAGAAACTAAATCTCTTAAACAATTTTAAAAACTGTTATCCCTACCGGATCCGTTGCGGGAACGTAAGTCCCATGCAGGATTTGTAGCAATATTTGAAGGGTGTCTGGACTTAGCTGACTCAGTACAGTGAAGTCAGGATTAATGGCCAGTTGTTGCAAAATTGAAATCAGAAGATTTCCTTGATCTCGTGGAATTGACTAAAATAGGCAGAGAGAAGCAGAAACAATAGCAGAAAGTTACAAACAACAACAAGTTGACAAACTAGCAACGTAGCTTCATATGTTCTAGTTAGTTTTATATTTAGACTGACAAAGTAGACTAAAATATTACAAACATCTGTAACAATCAAGCAATAGAAATGAAACGAAATCATTGCAAAGTCATTGCAAATATTATTTTAGCAACGATACTGAGCACAATGTTCAGTTTTAAATTTACTGCGAAAGTCCCCCTTGCATTAAACTCAGCAGCAGAGAACAAGATTTTAAGATGTTAAGCAAGATGTTACGTTTGTACCTACAAATATGGCAAGATAGTAATCTTGCCAACGTCTTAGCAAGATAACTATCTTGTCAATTTTACTATCTTGCTACCATACTAAACTAGTCATCCTGAGAAATAATTGCATATCGAAATATCAGTTAATCTAAATTTATCTGTAAATTAAGGAAAAGACGAGACATCTGAGACCATTAGCAAAAGAGACCACAGAAAGGAGCTAAAAAAAGTTGAGCATACCAGTTCCACACCATTAAGTTTCTGCAACAAAATCTGAACAAGCACTCTGCGGCTGTTCAGGTCAAGTTTGTTGAATATATTAACGTCAATGGTTCCACCAATCTCCACTCCCCATCTCTTCAGTTGTTCAAGAATTGAATCGATATCCTAGCACAAAGTGAACCCATAAAAACATTATTTGCACAATGTTAGGTATATGTTAAGAAGAAACTATTTTAAACTTTTTTAACATGAGACCTTAAATTTTGATGCTAAACTTTAGAACTGAATATTCTTCTATCTACACATGTAACTATGAGTCGGTGACAAAAACAGCCGATGCTGGCTAATCAAAGAATCTCCTAAATAACCGTAACGTTAAGAACATTTCACAAAACTATAAACGAATAGCTAAAAATCGTAGCTATAGCTATAGCTAAAAGCAGCTATAGCTGCTCGTACCGGATTCGGTGTTGGTTTATAGGTCCCATTCAGAATTTGCATCACTACTCGGAGAGTGTCTGGACTAAGCCGACCCAGAAGCGTCAAGTCAGGATTGACTGTCAGTTGTCGCAAAATTGAAAGCAAAAGATTGGCTTGATCTTCAGGAATTTGCTGAAACAAGCCAAACCAAACATTACGTGTTAAAAAACGTTAAATGCCATTGACAAAGTAATTAGGTAAACAGTACAACAAATTCGCCAAAATAGCTTTGTTCGAAATGATAATTTTTAGTTTGGAGATTGGGTCTAACTTATCCATTAAAATAGTTTTTCTAACTAATTTTTAACATTTATGCGTGTAAAGCATGTTTTTATGGGTTCACTTTGTGCTAGGATATCGATTCAATTCTTGAACAACTGAAGAGATGGGGAGTGGAGATTGGTGGAACCATTGACGTTAATATATTCAACAAATCCTGGGCCCTGAACACGCAGAGTGCTTGTTCAGATTTTGTTGCAGAAACTTAATGGTGTGGAACTGGTATGCTCAACTTTTTTTAGCTCCTTTCTGTGGTCTCTTTTGCTAATGGTCTCAGATACCCCACTTCCTTCCTTATTTTACAGATAAATTTAGATTAACTGGATATTTCGATATGTAATTATTTCTCAGGATGACTAGTTTAGTATGGTAAAAATAGATAGTAAAAATTGACAAGATAGTTATCTTGCTAAGACGTTGGCAAGATTAATACTATCCTTTTTGCCATATTTGTAGGTACAAACGTAACATCTTGCTTAACATCTTAAAATCTTGTTCTCTGCTGGAGCTGAGTTTAATGCAAGGGGGACTTTCGCAGTAAATTTAAAACTGAACATTGTGCTCAGTATCGTTGCTAAAATAATATTTGCAATGACTTTGCAATGATTTCGTTTCATTTCTATTGCTTGATTGCTACAGATGTTTGTAATATTTCAGTCTACTTTGTCAGTCTAAATATAAAACTAACTAGAACATATGAAGCTACGTTGCTAGTTTGTCAACTTGAATTGTTGTTTGTAACTTTCTGCTATTGTTTCTGCTTCTCTCTGCTCTGTTTTAGTCAATAATTCCAGGCGGGGAGGATCTTCTGATTTTCAATTTTGCAACAACTGGCCATTAATCCTGACTTCACTGTACCGAGTCAGCTAAGTCCAGACACCCTTCAAATATTGCTACAAATCCTGTATGGGACTTACGTTCCCGCAACGGATCCGGTAGGGATAACAGTTTTTAAAATTGTTGCAGAGATTTAGTTTCTAGTCGACTGTACTGAATTTGATCATATTTTGTTAGTTCTAGTGGATGGTTTATCTGGGCATGAAGCTGAACAAAACTATTTGAGCCATAGCTTGCCTTGAGAGAGGTCCCTGTTTCTGTAGCATCATATGTGTTTTTCAAACTTCCTGAAAGAGAATGAAATCAACGGCTATTAAGTATTTCGATACTGAACCTTCGTCATCTACCTTGCGCTACCAAGACAATAATTGTTTAGAATGAACTGTTTGCGAGAATTTCCTTCTTGTTCCCGACGTCTCCAATTGTGGTTAACGACTTCGACTTCAGCGTTGTTCAACGGGCTTTCTGACATTTCTGTGAGAAAAGCCATCTTGGACCTACTCAGGCTTGTTCACCAGGGACATGTGGTACACTTATGTTCATCTTGATACTCGGGCAAATTGCATTATATGTCTAAGTGGTAGTACGTAAATAAAAAATTGATTAAGAATTTCATAATCATAATTTTCATATTTTATAATTACTTCTATGAAGTAAAAAACTTGACATAATTTAGGCTTGTTTAAATTAATGGTTTTTCCTTTAAGCTCAATGTGAATAATATATACGAATGTGTTATGATTTTTTATATACTGATAATTTACAGACCATTCAAGGAGCGGATAGGAACCTAATTCTCCAGCTGCGATCATTGTTGAAAACCGTCAACTTCGATTCTCCTGCGACATTCGATTTCACAGCTTGGAATAATCTTGACATCAACTTGAAAGCCGTGATTTTGGGATTCTTAGGTCGCAAGCCAACGCAAATCTCGTCAGGACATTCTGGTGTACAGGTAATGCGCTTTCGCTGAATTTGTTGACGTTGGGTTGACAATTATATAAGGAAATTGATCATTTATAACGAAAAGGTATTATTACAACTTATGTTGATCAGATAACGTAAACGCGTATTAGAGTACCAAGAAATAAAGTTATAATGTTGTAATCTGGACAACGGGACGAACGGTGGTTTTGACGTATTTTTTCTTTGTGTCATATTAATTGTTCAAATCACGGAATATATTACAGTGCAACAAATGTAAATTTTGTGAATCGTTTAGTTACCACTTACTCTGATTGCGAAGTTGGAGCAATTGCTAAGACCTCCTCTGTGGGGATTTGGCGGGGTGGACTTCGGTAAACTGGACACTCAGCTCAGCGCCAGTGAAAAGGAAACAGTGCGACTCTTTCTCGCAGGATTAGCAAATATCCATTTTAATCTGGACATCATTATTCCTGGTCTGGGATTGGTCAGTACTCAGTAGAACCATGAACTGTGAAACAATTGAAGACACTAACCTTATGTTGTCAATTAGTAGTACCTATTTTATTAATTTAATCTTTGAAAATTTTGCACATTTTACATGTTCGTGTAGGTGTATGAACATATGCAGGATAAGTGTTACCAAGAGTACATAATAACTAAGAGTGTGACAAGCCTAACACTCTATGCAGTGAAGGCAAAAACTATGCGATGCGCGCTAACGGCTTACCCCCCCACAAATTGACCCCCTCTCACACCGCCCCTATATGGGTACATAGTTCCAAACGGGGGTCACTCACTCGCTTAGCATGTTTTTTTACATGCATGTGTTAAACATACACGCTTAAACCCCCTCCCCAAATTGGGCCGCTATTAATTTCAACGTGTAATTATGCAAACCAGTGAGCGACCCCCGTTTGGACCACGTTCCCATATAGGGGCGGTGTGAGAGGGGGTCAATTTGTGGGGGGGGGTAAGCCGTTAGCGCGCATCGCATAGTTTTTGCCTTCACTGCATAGAGTGTTAGGCTTGTCATACTCTTATCATTATGTACTCTTGGTGTTACCTAAAACTACAACTTTTCAGAATGTTGGTAGTGAACTGGACCTCGTCTTCCAGCAAGCCAGCTCTCCAGGTTTCAGATTTGCCAGTATCAATCGCCTTAGCGCTGGCACCCGAAACGCTCTGAAACTTTTCCTGACTGGCGTAATAAGCTTTTCGCAGGTCAGTGTTTTGCTGCTGACTGTAAACGCATTAATCTGTTAGATCTGCAGTTTGGCTATAAGTGTGTGTCTGTCTTCAAGCTTGCTTCAACCTTTGACAAAGTTCGTTCGGAAGAGTTCTTATTCGATCTGAAGACCACGTACAAACACAAAAGTCGTCACTTAACTGATCTCATTTTTATTTAACCTCCTAGGCCACAGAGCTTCTTGTTTCGCCTTTCTCTGCACACATGTGCAATTTTGTAAGTTGTAATGGATCCTACTAGTATAGTACTAATTTAGTAACTTTGTATTGTTTTTTCAGCAATCATCCGGCCATGGGGGATCTATATTACCGGTAAGAATTAATTCCTTCAAATATATAGCTATCGTTGGCTATTGTTCGTAGAACTTACCCAATCTACAGTAACTAACTATTTTTGCAAACAGATGGGCTGTTGGTTAAGTACTACCCGGTTGAAACTGAGAGACGGTACGTTTTGTCGACACAGCAACGAGGAACTAGGAGTACACACACAGGCGCACACAAACACAAACATTGCAATAATGGTTTATTTAATTTATGCAATTAGCAATATTATACTATGTGATTTAGGTTCATTAAGTGTACTTTGAAATCAGGCGGAGATTACTAGTTGAGTAATTGGCAATACAGGTTGAGCCAAGACAATGCTCTTTAGTAGCCTATTTCAAGTCTGTATATACTTGTGTATATTTTTATAGATGAGGGTGTATTACATGTGTAATTATTTTATTTTAGATTGATTTTCCATTATTGGGCGGAAGCAGCGGTGGGTCCTGGCAAACATCTCGTCGAGTCGTGTATGTATGCAATTAAACTAGATAGAAGATGGGGCACTGTGCTATAATCATGTTTTGTATTCATCAAGACTTTATTTAACTTAACGTCATGCTTTAGGTACTTGAGCAAAACACATTCACACTACCTTCTATCCTCTCGCTTCGAAATTGGCACCAATTTTGAACGAAACTACGTTTAAACATTACAAACTAAAGCTCGAAACATTCAGTTTGTCCAAACTGTGTCTTGTATATATAGCTTCAGAATGCTCAAACACTGAAATCTTGTTTATTTGATTCACGACCCTCCAATATTTCGTTATGGTGATTTTGATTGCATCAATGTACAAGGGGAATCCTGCTTTCCAAAACTCAAAACAGACTCATTTCAGACAAACGGGTCAGGTTTTTAAAGAATAACCCGAGAAAGAGCGCATATTCACAAACTTGCACTGGATGCTGATTTCGGAGATCACTAGATGCTCATTTGAGGCGGAGGTCATGATGTGTCGCCGCCCTGACGAATAGCAACCCGTTATATATTATTTGCAAAATAAATGATGAATACTTTTGCCGTTCACATATTTTTGTATTTTTAGTCAAGTGGGTTAAGCAGTAGTTGAAGAAGGATGGCTGAGAAATGAAGAAACTGAAACAAAACATATTTGTGCATTTTATGTTGAATAATATGTCCTTAAAATGCAACGTATTTGAATTATGTCATTAAAATTTGGCTGCATTAACTGAATAGTATGCGTAAAGTCGTGTAATAGATAAGCATAAGAGTACAAGAAGATGAGTTCGAGATGACATGCGCAGAAGGGGAATTTGTGGGTGCACGATTTTTCTGATTTTGACAAAACTTTTCTGGAATCCAGATTGCGAGTTGCGACCCCCAGTGACGGGGCTTGGATCCTTGGGGGTAAAAGGATGAACAAAGCTACCAACCAAGCAGACGTTCTAGACCTAACAATCGCGATAAGTAACAAGTAGTTCAACTACGGTATTGTCACGAATAGATAAATCATAAATTAAAAGAATATAAAATCTGTGAAACGCTCAATCTAAAACAGAGGTTGCTTGGCTTGAGATGACGTCAAAAAGGAGCGAGCGGAGCGAAGTGATTGAAGACAGCGTTTAGCGATTGGATTGAAGTTAGCGAGATCGAAGATAGCGTCAAGACATATACAGTGGTGTGAATCAGAACAGTGAAAGAGTAGGTACAGCCAGTCCTTAGTTCATAGCAGAATCATTGTGTAGCTGTAGAGCGTAGCAATAAATAAGTGTAAGCCGGAATCAGGTGGAATAAGGTGGTCAGCAAAGTGGCAAGAGGCGAGGCAATCCATGGCATGAAGCCGAACAAGGACAGTGAAACAACAGTAGGCGGGAACAAGACGCAGCCGAAGGAGGTAGAAGCAGTCCAAACTCACAATAGGAAAACAACGCACCCAGAGGTATATCCGAGCTCCCTGGTGAAGGAGAAACCAGCAAGCACCTCACAGGGAATTCACAAGAAAATGGCCGATGTCGTTCCGTCAGTGAATCCGGGTGATAATACGTGCCCTTCAAGACGAAATACCATTCCACCTTTCTCGGTGGAAACGGAATCTAAAAGGAGCCAGCGGAAACCTGATCCGGACCCAAAATCCAACACGCCAAAGAGGAAGCCAGAACAGCGAGAAGACGCTGAGGCAACTGGGAAGTCTAGCTCAGTAGAAGACAGCAGTGAAGGAGAACTGACTTCACAAAGTACTACCAGCAGTAGTGAAGATAAGCGATCAAGCAGGCACAGCAGTGGAGACAACCGTTCAGGAAGACACAAAGGGGCTACGAATAAACAGATGACTACGGCGGGACAGACGATTGGACAGTCTCCATGAGCGGCATGAGCGACGAAGCCGATCCCCGCGACTACGAACACCAGACAAGTCTGGCAGGAAGGACCGATGTGCCGGGACAAGCGTGAAAAGATCCGGCGGCGACCGAGATGCATCTCACTCGGACAGGATCAATCAAGACAAACCACGTCAGGAGGAACAGAAGAAGCTCATCAAGGGAGATTCCAGGTCCGGAAGATCTCGGCCAGAAAGAGACGCCCAGGGATATGTACGCCTACCAGAACCATTGAAACGGCGAGTGGGAACCGATATTGGTGAATTCATCATCCATGCAGTACAGGAGATCAAGAGTCATTCCAGCGTCCCTGGAGCAACGTTGATCGGATGCTGAAGTTTGATGCAAAGGAGCATGTATGGACGACTGGTAAAGGAAAATTGGAACGGATGTGAAGAATACGTATCGGAGATGATTGACTGTCTGGACAGATCGATGGCGAAGAATTATCGGCAGCTGTTCTACAAACACCGGAATCGAAGATACATCGATGACCTGCTCTGAACATGATCCTATGAACCTTGACAGTGAAACTCTAAATAATCAAGTGACAATGACTAAAAGAAAAAATCCAAAGAAATCTGTGCATTAACTTACGTACATATATTAACATATGCTTTAATCAACGTTAAATGTAGTTCATAGTTTATGTCATACTTATCTATGTCGTATATATATATAGCCCTATGTAGGAGGTACGTGTCTAATTGATTGTAAGCTATGAACTGAGAACTGGACTACATTGAAATTCAGCGGGACGCTGAAACTAAGAAGGGGAATATTGCCACGAATAGATAAATCATAAATTAAAAGAATATAAAATCTGTGAAACGCTCAATCTAAAACAGAGGTTGCTTGGCTTGAGCTGACGTCAAAAAGGACAAATGTGAATTTTGGAAGGAGAGAAATTCAGTTGAGTTGAATTTGAGTTAGCGAACGGCGGTGTTCTTAGCGAGCGGCGCGAAGTGATTGAAGACAGCGTTTAGCGATTGGATTGAAGTTAGCGAGATCGAAGATAGCGTCAAGACATATCCAGTGGTGTGAATCAGAACAGTGAAAGAATAGGTACAGCCAGTCCTTAGTTTATGGCAGAATCATTGTGTAACTGTAGAGAGTAGCAATAAATAAGTGTAAGCCGGAATCCTACGTACGTCTTTAACTTGTAGCACTAGCAACTATTCTGATAGAGTATATACGACAAACGGGTTGACTTCAACTTTGAGCTCTTTGGCAATATCTCAGAGAAATGCGGTAACGCTGTAGTTTATAATGAAATCTGTTATTCTTCTTCTTCTGCTTTCCGAGCTCCAATGGTATTCCCATTATAAAACCTGGCGGTCTCTGTAGAACCGCACTCCCTCAGAAAATTCGCCACTTTGACAGGGTCAGCGGCAAGCATCGCAGCACCGGCCCCTATACCCAGGCCCTGATAGGTTTCATTTCAGCAGAATAGCTGGAACAAAAAGATCCCGCGACCACTGCTAGCGTTTCCGTGCGATTTGGACTACAAATGTACTACAATTGTACTACAATACTACACAATTCAATACTACACTATTTTCTACTACAATTTGTACTACAATCCAGGATCAATCCAGCGATTTCTGCCAACGGCAGACCCGTCGGTCCAGATTATAAGATTAGCAGCTGGGAGCGCTTCCAGGGTCTCCTCCAGGACTGAGCAGAGTTTCCGCTGGGCACTGTCAGTTTTTCAGTCAGTTCAGTCCTGGATAGATTGTTGTGGAATTCGGAACGGATTTCCTGCTGCAGCCATGGTGGAGGAGCCGGAAGCAGTTCTCTCGGAAAACGGTTCAGACCGGCAGCATCAATAGTCTCCAGGGCGCAGGATCCCAATCCTGTAAAAGATTTGAGACTGTTTCTCACTTGGCCAGCAGCAAATACCTGAGTTGGGTTATCTGGGGCCACGCACAGCAATGAAATCTGTCGCAACGTAAATTTATCTAATTCCTATGCTTCTGTTGAATCTCGAATTGAAAAGCTTTGAATTGAACCTATGCTTGAAAGTTTTGCGAAAAGGAAATTACTTAACTTGGCTAACAAGTTGGAGAAAAATAAGGTTATTTCTTATTAAGTTATTTATTTAGATCGGAAGCGCGCAGAGGAAGCTGATTGGGCACTATTAAGGCCTTAATGGGCTACCTTTTCCCCGACGTGACCCCTCGCAGTTCCGGAACAGTGGGTATAGGGGTGGGTAGAGACGCGGGGAGAAAAGATATTATAACCGCGACTACTAAGGACACATTCGAGCACCTTAATACTTCGGATTAGGTCAGCACCACTGATCACTTAATACAAATTGATTACCAATTCTATAAAGGGCCTAGGAGAGATACACTAAATTAAATAGTCACGGAAAATAGGAGATGCAAGCAAGCCCACACTTATTCTGTCAGATCACCTACTCCATTATTATACGACCGAAGTAGTACAGGGCTAGCTTTTCGACCCCAATCATTGGATTGCGATTTATCTCAAACTGCATACACCCTTTTCCAGAGTACACCGATTTTACATTACTCCCATTCACCAGGATCATCCATTACGGGCCCCATTTATGCCCGTTGCCCACTCTATACCTCAAATTATTCAGTCATATTTCTCTAACCGGGTTTATGGCTTCTTCAACTTCTTTTTAGGATAGACAGGTAAGTACAATACTATTTGACTAAGGGACCTGTCGTTACTCCACCGATTGCACTTTGCGTTTAGGATAAACGTCGATAGAGCGTCCTTAGTCTGGTGGTCATATATGTGCTTGGGGAGGGGGGAGCTTGCTTACCCTCCCAGAGGGGGTCCCTCACATCCCCTCCAGATTCCGGATTTTTCCGGTATTTTGGGCAACCGACGGTTCACCCCCACCCCAAAACTTCCCCTCATGCACATGTCCGCTGGTGGTGATGGAGCCGGGTTAGTTAGACTTGACCCGTTGACCCGTTGAATCCTGACCCGGTGACCCGTTGACACGGTCTTCCAACAAATGCACAAATCTGTAAAAATGATTTGATTTTGCCTTAGAAAGTTAAATTTTTTGCTTCCATGTACCACCACCACCCCGAAACATTATGGCATATGTTTGCTGTAGGATTTTGAAAAGTGATAAGACTGTAGCATTTTCTAAATTAATGCAGAAATGAGTTGGCAAAACTAATAATTTATCGGGATCTCTTTAACTTTATCCCCCAACAACAGTTGGTCAACTTCAAAGACTTATTGCAAGAGATGAACCGAACTTTAGAGCATGATTCATACATCGTTAAAATGCTCGAGATGTGCTCTATTTAATGGTGAAACACAGTTTGCTGTGACTTGCTTAAAAGGTAAGCTTAAAAGACTACCAAATAAAGAAATGAACGTTGTACACCACCAGGCACCCGAAAAATTCGGGCACCTGGCGGGGTACGAACCCGCGTCTTCTGTGCAGACGCTCTAACCAACTGAGCCACAGGTGCTTCAGCAGAAAGAGCGGAAGACCGAATATAAACTCAATGTGTAGAACTTTTCAACGCACAAGTGCATTGCAAAAATTGCAAAAAGTAACTTTAACAGTTTGTTAAGCTTAACTTTTTATAGCAGCAAGCTACAGCAAACTGCTGTACATTAAATAGAGCACATTAAATTAGATTAGAGCACATTAAATTAGCAGCACCATTAAATAGAGCACATCTCGAACATTCCAACAATGTATAAATCATGCTTTAAAATTCTGTTGATCTCTTTCAATAAGCCTTTGAAGTTGACCAACTTTTGTTTGTGGGGATAAAGTTAAAGAGATCCATGTATCCGTCTGCGAAATTTTGCGGGGTCTAATATGAGTAACTTCTACAAAAATACGGAATTATTTTGTATTGAGTGAATTGTTCACTTATCTTCAACATTCATACCTTTGCTTGATTGCAAAAATAGTCCGCAAACCATATGACACTGAATAAATTTAGACAATAACCTGGTAAAGCTAAACAGTAATCTGCTGGAGAAACAGACAGACTAAAATAACCTCAAGCTGCGAAAATGCTCAAATATTATCTACTGACTTCGTACAGCCAGTGTCAATAACATCTTTGAAAGCTTTCCAAGAGTAATGGCAAGAGTGCATAATTGCACTATTATTAAGAAGAAGAGTAAGCCACTAGAGGGCTTTTCATCTTGGCATTTCGTAACGGTGCTCTTACCACATTACTGAATGTTGCCCCGTTTGGTGGGGAGTAGCTAAAAAGAGGTTTTCGTTTGGTGGGGGGTTGCGAACAGCCAATCAGATTGCAGAGATCCCCCTCCGCAAAGAGTAATACATGGCATTCTCTGAAATTGAAAGAAACATTAAACTTTTAAACGAAGATTAGTTTATTTAGTTTATGAGGAAAGCTTTCATTCAAAATGAGATCTCAAATGTACATCTGATGATCCAAGCTCAAATATTCAATTGAAGAATCGATTCAAGGGTGTTCCTGAATAGGATGAGGCCCAGTTAATTCCGGCGAAGGTTCTAGTAGATAGAAAAATCCGCCGTCTTGGTTGATGAACTGTAGGCGCAATAGACGCAACCTTGAAACTGGGTGGAGATCTTTAGTCCAGGCGGCTCTCACTACGCTGACTAACCTCGCCAAGGGAGGACTGGATAATTTTTCGGGGACGCCAACGGGGCGTCCGACAAAGTTTGAGAGACACGCACAAAAATTTAGGCTCAACTACAAATAAATTCCGGGCTCAATCCCAGAATTCTACCTATCTACCTGTGAGATCAGTTCAAGACAATTAAGCCGTTAAAAATTAGTAAAACAAATTACGGACAACTGGGTGGTTTAATAATAAGAAATCAATAAATTACAAAAAACCCACCTGGGCTACCCAGGGTGGTGACAAGTTATATGCAACAGGCTACCCGACTGCACAATAACAATGAAAGACAAGGAAACAGCAACAATAGAAAAGGGGAAAATGACAATAAACGGGGGGGGGGGGGGAATGGGACGAACAGAAACGGGGAGGAGGAGGTTAGCTAGCAAGACGGACCCAGAAAGACGGGGACAACCCCGCTAAAGAGAAGGGGAGGGGGCATACCTGAACGGGAGGTCATATTTCACTGACCCTTGTGGAAGCAAATTTGGATACCCCTTGTGAGAGCGATTTTTCTTAGGGGTACTTTTGAAAGCGATTTTTAAGCTATTTTAGCCTATTTTAGCAAAAAACAGCAATTTTTAAGCTAAAACATGTTTTTTGGACGTTTTTAGCTAAAAATAATAATTTTAAGTGAAAAATTCCGGCGAAGCCGGAAAATATTTTTGGAAATTTTAGTCGTAAAACCTATTTTTTGGACAATTTTCTTACCCCTTGTGGCCAATTTTCTTACCCATTGTGGGAGCAATTTCGCTACCCCTTGTGGGCGACTTCGCCGAGGGGGGGAAATTTCCCCCCCTTGTTCGCCTGTGGGTGGGGGAGAGAAAAAGTTCGAAATTGAATAGAAACTAAAAAGAAAATAGTTGAACTCTAAGCAGGGAATTAGGTGGGTCAAGGTTAGCGAAATTTTTAAGAAAGAAAAATTAAAAGGAACTTCGAGAGCAACTGGGAAATCACTATAAAAGGGAAATCACACAATTTTGAAGACCGACCGTGCGCGACAAAGTTTTACTCCCAACTGACTAAACGGTGGCGTGATTACGAAAGCGAAAGATTGTTATGCGTTGGGAACGGGAGGGTCCATTTTCGGCAAGCCAACATTAATTACATAATAATTGTAGTGCTATGTTTAGGCTCCGACAATGGGGAACATAAAGACTAGGTAAATTTTGTGTTATGAGCAGGATAGCACTACAAGTTATTTAAAATGGGTTTTACATACAAAATACTACAAAATTATCGGGCTTCCCAATAAAAATAGCAATGTAGCATTTAGGAGAGCTTTGAGGGAGTGTTTGGGGAATTTTAGAAAACCAGCGAAAGTTAGGATTGGAAAGGAACTTGGAAGGAGAGTGATAGCGAGGTCGAAATTACCCACATTACATGTAACATACTGATGACTGGTGGGCGGGCAGTTAGTTCTAGTCGCCGAGGGCTTATGATCAAAGGAAATGTTTTGGCCAAGTTTTTTGGCCACGCACATCGTACGTATATATACATGCAAAAATTGAAACCGACTCAAGAGATTTGGGGCATCCCATTGTATATGTCGCAGTAAAGTAGTACATTTACTGATGTACTACATCACTGGAAAATTTCAGTGATGTACTTCATCACTGGTCAAGTTGTTCATTGGTGGTTAAAGCCCTTAAATGTATAACTTGACTGATAAATTTCAGTAATGTAGTACATCACTGAGTGATTGTCAGAGATGTAGTATATCACCAAAATTTTTATCAGTAAATCAGTACATTTTGCCTACCTACCTCCACTTAGCTAATTTAAATTTTATTGCTTAATTTAACTGCTAAGCTTGTCAATTTGTTCTTGCAATGTAATGTCAATGGCATGTCAATGCAATTCATTTTTAATCACACAGTGCAAGTTTAGGTGGTGTAGCGGAAGTGTTGTAATTATAGCGAATTACCAACGACTTGCTACTGGAACTGCGCCCAACGGATAAACGCGCCTGGCCGATCAAGAGCCAGTCCGGGGTAGCCTCGCCAGTAACAGATGTTACACGTACAAACTAACCTAGCTATTCCTAAATAAAGCCCTAGTAACACAATTAAATATATGTGGTTTAATAATGGCGCGTAGGCCGGAATGACACAGTTATAAAGGATATAAAGTACACAATACAAGTATAGCAAGTATAACAAAAATATACGTAGCTAAACAAGGCCGTACTGGCTGTTACAAATACGTACACAGAGAAATAATACCTTACACAGGAGCCGGGAGAGCGCGGAAATACAGATGGGGTGGGGGACCCAACTGTGTTGACAAGGGAACCCGGAGGTAAATGCACAACAATAACACACTACAAAGGGGAGAAACAGCCAAACGTGACAAAGGGGAAACCCAACACTGAATTGGGAAAGGGAGAGAAATATTTGGGACCCCCTAGGAGGCGGGGGCTTAGGTAAACCCTCCCAACCAATAACAGTGTAACACCTATGTAAAATGGGGAACTCCCAGTAACATGACCCAGCCCGTCCCAACCTGTTTCCCCGACCAACTAGTGCATATGTGGCAATAAGCCGGCACATAGCAGACGAAAGAAGAAGTGTTGAGCGTTACACACATAAATACACAATATATACCTATATCCACTACATCTCCCCAGGGCTCACGGCTAAGGAGCTTCCTGCGAGGGCACAGTATATCAAAAATACAAAAGAAAAGAAAAGAAGAAAAGAGAAATACATAGTAATGGTGTACTACCAGGGTAAGAACAATACACAAAAATAGAAACTTTGGTCAGTATAAATGCAAACAAAAATACTATAAGTAGGAATGCAAATAACAAAGAACAAACAAAGAGATATATATGTTAGGCTTATCTGAAAAAGAAAAAGAACAAATAACAATAGCGTACTGCTGGTGAAAGTAACTAGTATGGTAATGCTTATAATAAAGCTCATGGGTGAGGAGAGATGGAGGTCTCTCCTGTAGGAATGTTAATCGTATGGTAGTGGTTAGTAAGTTAAGAATAAAATATAGAAATTAAGAAACTAGAAATATAATGTTAGAACCACTATTACCATAAGGTACCTGCCCTAAGGGGAAAAAATGAAAAACCCCCCAATACCTTGAAGTATTACCATATAGAGAGCAGTACAAGACCAGTAGCTGGCAGTAACCATAGACTAGGCAATAGCACAGTTAGACTGGCTTATTATGCATAGAAGTAGCATGTTAAAGCTCACAACAATAAGGCAAAATAGAAATCTACGAGATGGCATGGTATTGATGGCAATACACAGATTGAGCATAAAATATTAGTATATACATACCCATAACAAATAGAAGCTACCACATACAAAAGACTAAGAAAACAGTAGTAAATGACTAAAAAACATATAAAGTGGGGTTTTCCCTGTTACGAAAACAATAGAAATACAATGTACTCAGACAGTTACTAGAAGATAGACTAAGATGCTATTTTATATCAAAGTAATTTTTAACATTTGCGCTTTTCAAATGAATACAGCGAAACTAACTTTAGTTCTCGAAAATTATTTTACTGTATTTTCGAAGTAATTTAATTTTCCAGATTTGCAGACTAAAGTAAATTTTTTTCGTGAGGCATCGACCACATCATTAGATTCCACTATCCAATTAGCTGGGGACCCTTTTTTAATTATTATGAAACCGCTCTTCGTTAAAGAAATTGGCTAAAATCTATGCGCAACCTGGATTTTGCCTACTTCTCCAACTTTGGCAAGCGACCACTTTAGCTAGAAAGCAGCAATCAGTGTAATAGGAAGATTTTGAGCCTTGTTTAGAGATGGCTAGAGAATTTGGTTTTGGGCTAAAAACAAGCTAAAAAGTTGCTAAAGTTCTAAAGTTTTCTGATGTTGAATGAAGCTGTTTTGTGTTAACTCCTGTGTCTCGTGTATGTGATGCAAATGTACTAATTCTGCGAACTGATTCTTGTGCTAACTAACTCTCAACTAACTCTTTCTTGTGTGCTAACTAATCCTCATGTGTGCTAGGGTCTTTTTGTGCATAGTTTGACAAATCTTTGTGTATAGTTTGACAAATCTTTGTGTGCACTGTTTTCGAACCTTGGTCGGAATTTGTATAGTTTGGAAGTAGTCGGGAATGTCTTTGAAAATGCCTTTCAGTGTCCAGTTAATTGCATGTTTCTGTTTGCTTGGATTGCTACGTTAATTGGTGTGTTTTCCGATTTATGGGTTCAAGTTTAAGGGATGGGGTTAATCGGCTTTAAACGAAGATTTGGGGAACCCCAGGAGCCCTTGAGCAAACGCATACGTCATGCTTATCATGACGTATGGATCTTTCTTTCAATAGTCACGCAAAACTTAAAAGGAATTTCAAAGAGACCGAAAAAAGGGAGAATTGCACGTGAACAGAGCTGTGACGGGGTTGGGTGACTGACCTAAAGACTTCAGTTTGGGGTTGACTTCGCTGGAGAAAGGTTGTGCTGAAACCTTTGGTCTAACTATACTGTTTGTGGGCTGTTACGCCTGGATCGTCGTAGTCACTTGTTGGCCCGTTGAGCCTTGGAAAGAGAGTTTTGCTGAAGTTTATTGAATTGGTCTGTCACCCCTCACTCTTGTCTACGTTCACTGCATTTCTGTACGAGTCTATTTTATTGTGTCATTTCATTCTATTTGGATTTACGCTGACCCAAAGGTAGCCTGGAATTGTCTTTCTACTGAGGTGTAATTGTAAGTTTTGATAGTGAAATCGAAGCCTGTGTTTGTCAAAAATACCATCGTGAATAACCCTGTGACAACATATTGACATTGTATTCGTCTCTAGTTGAAGGTTGACCTTAAATTCATGCTAATGTCTGATAGTTGATGAGTAATAAGCAACGGTACAGTAAATTGTCCAAAATTACTTATTCTTGTATTTACGGCTTGGCTGATCTTCTAGGGATTTGATCTGAGGTTCAGAGTGGACCATTGCTCTAGTTACGGAAGCTCTGACTAGGTAGGGACCATAGTAAACTGATCTCAAAGTTAGTGAGCGATCAGTTTACTATTAAGTAGCTTGAGGAGGAAAGAGCCATTTCACCAGTGCTCTAATCAGTGTTTGAAGAGACCAAGTTTGCCCGACCCCCAAACTTGTGCAATAGTAAGGGCTGAGTCGAATAAAGTTTGGAAATTGAGTCCTTTAAATGATCTCTCAGCTCCTAAAAGTTCATTAGCCAAACCTTTTTCTTTACATATATCTTCCAAAGCTTGCTTACTCCTACTTACGTCTATCCTACTTACGCCTAATCGTTCTCAAAACTCCAATTCCTACTTACGCCTAATTCTTTCTGTCAAAACAACACATTCCTACTTATCCCTAAAGAATGTTTACGCAAAATCCTACTTACACCTAAAATTACAGTAATTCACTTTCTGAATTTGTTTCAATTTTTCTTAGGATGGATTTACCTTATATGATTTAAATAGCAAATTTGCGACTCATGTTTATTTATTTGAAAAAATTTCCACTTTTTCCTGAAAAATTAGCAAACTAATTGAAATAATACAGTACACCTAAATTTTTTTAATTTTAAATCTATGGATCAAACAAACAATTCAGAAGGGTTGAGTTTGTTGTCCTGAAGCTAACTTCAGCAAAACTTAACCAATTTAACTTAAATTTTGTATGCATGCTTTTCAACTGTTAACTGATTGACTGCTCATAACATTTTAAATTTTTAAGGGAAATCAAATTTTTTGCTATTGATCTTGCTTGAACGGTCTATCCAAGGGTTTTCTGGACCAAGAACACGAATTTTAAAACCGTTTTCCAATTTAGCATTTAGTTCAGTATAAATTTATATCTTAAGCATACAACTTTATTAGCCCATACTGAACTAAATAAACACTGAATCGCAAAATCAACTTCAAATTAGTTAGACGGCCCAGATAACCCTATCTACAACTTTTCAGCAAGATCGAGTTTTTGGTTCCCCTTGGAATTAGTTGAAAGTTAAATAAATACACAGCTGACGAAAGATTATTTGTTGAGTATTACGTTGATTTTTAAATGAACCTTTTTAAATAAATTATTAATTCCATGCATTACTTAAATTGTAACATTGCATAAAATCTATACACGGTAAAGACATACAAGTAGATTACGGTAGAGCTTTCGTTTTAGTTGTACGCAGGAATGTGAGTTTTGCAAGAAAAGATTTTAGGCGTAAGTAGGAATTTCAGTTTTGAGCTTTAGGCGTAAGCAGTTTTGAGTTTTGTTATCTCTAGGCGGAAACATCAAACGTTGGGCGTAAGTAGGATAGATGTAAGTAGGATACACGCTTCAAAATCATTATGAGTTTTGTGGCAATTAAAATTTTTTAAAAGTTTAAAAATTTCAGGATACCTGTACATCTGAGTTTTTTAAAATATTGCCACTTTATGACCCAAAACCGCAATACCGCAAAACCGCACCCGCAATTTAAGAAATAGCGCAGAAATGAGTTTGCCTTAATGCCCAGTCTCTGGAGCATCCAACAACGTCAAAATATTGACGCTACAGTACATAAATTTGGGGAATAAATTTTCAAAAATCTTCCTTTATTTCAAAAAGATATTTAGGATGCAATGTCTTAACATAGGGTCGGGTCCTGGAGGTGGCTTGGACCCAAAAAATTTTGAGGGGGCTTGTACCTTGAACAAAAATTTTTAGGAGGGGCTACCTCAAGAATAAATTTGTAAAATTTTTCGAAAAATTAACTCTAATTTTATTAAAATTTGCAAAAAATCTTCAATTTTTGAAAAATTCGAAAATTTTGCCCGATTGTTCCAAAAAATTAATGCCCCCCATACCCCCGCCGTTAACCTGTGGTCTTATGTTGCCAATAAATCTGGGATATCCTAACTCATATTAAAATAACAATAAATATAAAAAAAATATTTGAAATAGGGATTTCAGGAAATCAGGATCTCTGCCTCCCCCCCAGGCGTTCTCAATGCTCCAAATGACAATTTCCCAAATTTGCATTGAGTTTTCTCTCATCTGGAGAAGTTCCAATCCAAATCAAGAAAAACGTCCCTCTGCAATAGTGCGAATTTCCATTCTGCAAAAAATCAAGCGGATCCATTGGATAGTTTCTGAGAAATCGATGTTCAAAACAAAAAGTCGCAGTTTTGTCAACACTCAAATTTTTTTGGACAAATCTCTAACCTAAGCCAACAAACTCCAGTTCATCGGCATTGATAAAATGGGCAATTAGACTATGTATCGATGCAGTATAAATAAACCATAATTGTCCGAAAAATTTGGCAGAATTTAGAAAAAAATTGATTTTCTCGAAAACAGTCATTTTTGGACCCCCAAAATCGTTTTTGCCTTATACTGACTTAACCACTAGGGATAGCTCAAGGATTGTAAAAGCAAAAATGTTCATTTCGGTGCCCTCTTTCCAGCCATAACAACCAATGCGATGTATCGGCTCCGTGCTGAGAGAATACTGGCAAAAACTAGAAATTTCCTATCTTTTCACCTTAAAATGCTGGACTGGTCCTAGAATGTTAAAGAGCACTAAAATAATATATTTGGAAAGTTTCATCCACTTTCACAAAGAATTGAGCCTATAGGGTCAGTTTTACGCAAAGCGATACCAGCACCTTAAGGTTGTGACGGTTGGCAACAAGACATTGAAGCTAACCTGACATAGCAATCGGGACTATATATTGGACCAGCCAGTGTGTCCGTGGTAACAATCCCATACCAGACCTTTTCTGTACCGCTAGAAGAAAAACAAATTTCAAACATTCATGTTTCTAACCGCCGGATTTCGAGGGTAGATTAGGTTAACGGCATGTGCTATTTCTTCGTTTTAATTGTTGGTAAGAGCAAATTCGTGTTTCCACTGGTTGTTCCCACAAAAAAGACTTTCTGTGGGATAACTTTAAAGTTCTGGGATAACTTAAAGCTCATGCTTGTATTTATAAAGTAGAAAAAAGGACAAACGGGTACCGTCGTTGTTCTTGAATCATTGGATTTTAAGTTTAAATGCGCAGAATCTTTTCCAGTGAAATAAAACAATATTGTCCTGTCAATTTATTTGAGTCATTTAAATTTATGTTTCAAAGTGTCTTGGCGTGGTGCAGAAATGTCGTCTTGTTTTGGCGAATAAACTGTTCGCCTAAAAAAATGCTAAAGGAGGACGAATTATAGTTGATAGCCTTTTAATTGCATATCTGATTACACAACTTTTCCAGACGATGTTGGGTATTACTGCATTTGTAAAACCAAGAGTACATAATCTATAAGAGTGTGACAGCTGGCAGGCTCTCTGTTGTCTTTTCACTCTGGTTGGCTGACCCTCCACAAATGCGTATACCATCACTTCAAATATATTTGCCCCACCATCCTTGGGCAGTACAGATGGAAGCACACACAGTTTAGACGCACACAGGTATTGTGTTTTGGAGCTTACACTTAAAGTGAGCGAGTGAGCATACATAAACGTGTATTGAGTATACACATTTGGGGGACAGGACGCTAAATACGCTCTTATAGGCAGCTGAATCTTGGTGAAACAGAAAAGTTTCGTTACTTCAGCCAACCAAAATTCTTACGGTGCTATCAGATTATAGAAATGATTGACAGCCGTGATTTTCTCCGCACTAGAATTATACAGCGGCAGATGTCCCCCTTCGTCTTTGCATGTCTGTTCAGCATCCTGCTGTGTTGCTGCTGGAAATAGAGTGTCGGAGAAACAATCCAAGTCATAGGCAGAATAGCCGGCCGGGCAACCTATGACAAAACGGCTAAGCAAACAGTAAGAGACCTGCTGTGCTGTAGAGTCAGCGCTGCGAAAAATCCGTTTATATCGCATCGAATTTCAATCCGCGATTTAATGAAAACGTCTTTTAAATCCATTCAATTTAATATAATTTAATTTAAGTTACGTTACAGTTAATCATTTAATTTTTTTTGAAAAGGCTGCATGTATTTATTTTAGATCAGTACTTTGTCTCTTGACCCGTTTTCTTTCTCCCGTCGGCTTTCCCGTTGTACTAGCCTTGGATGCTATTACAGAGTTCTTGCTATCTTGTGATGCCGTCAGTATATCATAGGCCTTAATCTATAAATGAACTAAACGAATTAGTATCACGCAAAATTTACTACGGTAGTACGGCAAATTAATCGTCCACATAACACATTCATAGCAAGAACATTTCGTTTTCGCAGGTCTTGCCTCCAGCACTAAGTAGCAACTAAATTTGTGGTAATCCTCATTACAACAGCACCCTTTCAGAACTAATTATACGCAAACGGTACTTAAAACATCTACAGTATCCTCTGAGTGCGTATTTCTGTGTACCAAGCTTGTTCATTTTCATATTTTAACCGAAGTTCACGTTCAATATTCAACCGAGCATAAATAAAATGACTACACACTTTACGAGTTACATGGTCACTCTTTTCGCAGTCATTTTCATTATTTTATTATGATTTAAATGCAATTGTATTGTCTATTGTCGTATAGGGTAACCAGAATGGATAACAATTTTCAAGTACATATTTTCGCTTACAGTTGGTTCACTTACCAAAACAGCAAAATCTTCCAGTTTCTCAAGGGCTTGCCTTCTGTAAGGGTTGTTGTTACAAACGGCAATATCTGGCCACTGTACTGAGTCTTTGTAAACTTTCTAAACAATGTCGTATATACTTTTTAAACCTGTTTCTTAGCAATCATCATGGTATAATTGCAACCTAATTTTGACGACCACTTTAGACATAATGAGCGTTGCCGTTAGACATAATGAGCGAGTAGGCATATTTGCAGCATATACTTTCCGTCTTGATTCAGCCGTTTGTGCTCAATCTTTGAAACTCAAGGCAGTGATTTTCGCCCAAATATTAACCAGGACCTAATAAAACTATGAGCCTAAGAACAGTTTCGAATTCTAAGGTGTCATTCTAAGCTTAAATTTGTAATACTGATTTGTAGGCACAAGGACAATTTGGAGTTTTGTTAGCCTATAAGACTCAAAAGATTATGCAGAAGTTCGAGCAGACGTAGGTAAAACTCTGCAGCATTATGCAGCAGTAAATAAGTTTGTAGTGGTTGCTCAGTATCCAAATACTCTGAACGAACTTCAGTGAAAGATTATGCAGAGATATGGCACAAGGCATCAAAATCTGCAAACCTTGACTGTGATAAACGTTGGCGACGTTAAATAGTTGTCAACTACGGCTGCAATGTTAACACAGCAGTATGCTGCAGCCGCAATGGTGATAGTCATCCAAAACCAACGGCCATAGGCACTAGTTGACGCCGCATAGGCTTTACAACCGCCAACTGTCGTAATCTTCATGACACTCGCAGATACCAAAAGTTCTTCAGCGTTGCCAACTATTCCATTTTATTCCTTTGTTCGTTGCCATGGCTAAACAGACACTGCCCATAATCCTTTATTAGAAGAAACTACTTGGACTCAAACTTGCGCGGGGATACCTTAAGCAGTTGCTGTGGTAATGACTAGAAAAGAAACTAATTGTCTAAAATGACGACTGCTTCGCTAATCACCATTGTTCATAGGGGCTGATTAGAGTTCGTAACTATACCATGTCGTTGCCTTGCTTAATAATTTAACAATACATGGTCCGCTGAGGACTTGTGATGTACTTTAGAGAAAAAGAATCGCATGACGAAGTGTCGCCGTTTGAGCAAGCGTACTACAGAGAATTCACTCACACTTAGAAATGTTCCAGTAGAAACTGCAGGAAGCAGTTTTGTAGATGACTACAAAAGCTTTTTGTAGAAAATACAGGTTAAGTCTTGTAATTTCTACCGGACATCGTAAGTAGTTTTTACCGAATAGTATACTTTGGTAGAATGGATTACAAGTAAGACTAGTATTCAATGCAAATGAAATCTGTTGTTTTAACTGGTTTACAAGTCTACACTACAGGTTATTACTCGATACGCTGATAACGCAAACGGTGTATATAAACAGTGACCATAATTTTTGAAGATTGAAATTTTTTGACCTTTTCAAATGAAAACACCCCGTGGCTGATTTTTTGTAACGGCCGTTCCCTGCCGAAAATGTTTTGGCAGCGGCCCCCCCGCGCACGGCCCCTCTTTTCCATTAAAACAGGTCGCTCCAGTGAAAATTACAGGTTTTGTCTTGTAAAACTACAGGTTTTCTATCCGCTTGTCGAAAAATTCGAAAAATGTCGAAAAAAATCAGAAGGCAATCATAATCTGATGAAATGACTGATTCAGCACATTAGTGATATGACCGAAGCCGAGATTGGTACACAGAAGAGCTGAAGAAATTAGCTGAAAAAATGGCATGTTACAATCTGAGGCGACCACGTGCGTCGACGCGTGTTGACGTGCCTCTCTATGCATTCGCGACTATGAAGGCACCTTTGTTGGTCGTTGTTTATTTGTGCCATATCAATTTAATACTGTATTTAACAAGAGCGCATAATTGCACTTTATATAAGATGACTTTCTTATATATAGTGCAATTATGCACTCTTGGTATTGATTTTATACTAGAAATAAAAACTAAAAATATGTATATTGTTGTTAGTATCTTTTATGCATACTTTATTATGATTCACATATATTTTCAAGTTGATAAAGAGTCATGTCACGATGATTACTTATGCTGTTGGCAGTTAAGGTTAGGGGATTTTTTTTAATTCTTTGACCGTATATCTAGCTAACAAGAAGTATTTTTATTCAGCATATGTTTAAGTCCCTAGCCCATCTGCTGGACTGGATTTCCGAAGTCCAGAACTAGAGTCCTTCGCTTCGTACTTTTAAATTCTGAAGTAAGCTGGTTGCAATCGTTTCCAAACACAATAGTTAAGTTAGACATATAAAAACGCAAACAGAAGTAAATAAAAATATTAAGAATTCAACATATTTAGGCTAAAATTTGGTAATCTTGGTAGCATTTATAATTTCTTTCGTCTCAGTCTGTTCTTGGCAAACAACAATTTTTGGGTACCGAATAGTCCGTTTGATGGACCTAATCGGAAAAGGTTTTTGCACCACCTGTCAGTTTGAGCTTGTCTCGCGGGGTGTGTGTCTTTGGCAGGGCTGTATGCCTATTCAAAAACGTGTCACTACAGTTTGGGAACGAATTCAAACTTAAGCTTGGTTCGATTGTGCCTGGGTGGCTCAATCGGTAGAGCGTCGGTCTAGTTAACCGAAGGTTGTGGGTTCGATCCCCACCTCAGGCCCGAATTTTTCGGGTCTGTGGTGCTGTAGTGACAACTTTCTTTCTTTCGTCTATTATCTTGTATCTTTCTCATTAAATCTCGTTATGTCTGAAGAGTAAAGTGTGGCAAATGAGAGAAGCTCCTCCCACTATGATTATGTTACTAGCCTAGGGGGATATCAGGTAACCCTTTGCCTAGGCCAGAGAATAATATGCTTTTATCAGATAAATTACAGCAGTCGGTAGATTAACCTGCTCTGCTAAATAGAGTTTGATGGAATGTCCTAACAGCCCAATCAGTAGCGTTTTTTGAAATCAACTTTTGATTAGCAGAAATATGTATGGTTAGTTTCAAGGTAGACGAATACTAATTTCTACCTAATTAGTGGTAATGTGGTAATGGATTAATGATTGTGTGGTAATGGAAGCAGGCATGGGAAAGATTGATAAGCCTGATATGGGAGTTCAGCTTATGACCCTGTGATATAGTGGGTTAACATGTCTGACTTCGAAACAGAAGCGCCATGGTTCGAGCCCCGGCTGGGCCCATTCTTTACTTTCAACACTGATTGAAAAGCTGAAATGGACTCCAAATCTAGTTTCGCTGATTCTTTATGCTATGCTCTAAGGGAAGCAGGCATAGGAAAGATTGATAAGCCTGATATGGGAGTTCTACTGATGGCCCTGTGGTGTAGCGGTAGCATGTCTGTTTCCGGGTCAGAAGGGCCGTGGTTCGATCTCGGCTGGGCCTATTCTTTACTTTCAATGGTGAGTGAAATGCTGATCCTCCCTCTTCCCTTCTCTCTCGCAGGTCCTGGTTTCGTGGGTACAAGGATGCCTGACGCCTCCAGTCTTGGGTTGTCCTCGGTTTCCTCTTAGTCATGATATAAGCGCTACAATAATTCAGTGCTAGAGTCCACTTTCACATTCAAGCATATAATACTCACGTAACCCAAAACTATCTGTATTCAGTAATCTGCCTGCTACCAGTTAAATACTTTCTCCATCTTTTAACGATGCTTGCCCACAAGTATAGTAGAAAAGGACAAATGTTTATAACAATACAGTATACATACATGAAAGATGTGTCTTTTTCATCCATGAAGAAGGAAAGTTTACATGGTGTAGGATATTACCAAGAGTACATAATAGATAAGAGTAAAAAAGCTTACGCTAGCATGTACAAATCATGTAAGGTATGCTCGGTTATTAACTCGGGACCCCTCGTAACTTCCGGGGGGGGATCCCCACTTTGCACTAAATACACACGCTTTCATATGTCTGCTCGCTGATTGTCCCATTAGCCTAAGGCTTATTTATGGTAGGTAATTTATTAGTTATATTAATTAATTAATTATAACTTTAATTAGCTTAATGCGATTTAAAAACTAATTCGACAACGTTGTAGTATTTTTTCTGCTCTTTTCAATGATATAAAAATTGTTGCAGATTACATTCTTTTGAATTTTTGTATTATGCAACAATTTTTATATCATTGAAAAGAGCAGAAAAATACTACAACGTTGTCGAGTTAGTTTTTAAATCGCATTAAGCTAATTAAAGTCATAATTAATTAATTAAAATAACTAATAAATTACCTGCCATAAGCCTTAGGCTAATGGGCCAATCAGCGAGCAGAGCAATTTAGTGCAAAGTGGGGACCCCCCGGAAGTTACGGGGGGGTCCCGAGTTAATGAACCGAGCAGAAATGCTCTACTCCGGTAGGCACACACCTTACAAAACTGAGTGTTTACTGTAAAATACTCTACTCAGGTAGGCTCACACCTTACTAAATTGAAGGTTTACTGTAAAATGCTCTACTCCGAGGGTGCACACCTTACAAATATATAGTGATTTCTTGTCGTAGTAGTACTTTTTGTTTAAGTATGTATTGAACTCTTGGCAGTTGGCACAAATACTTTCTTATATATATGAACAATTAATGATGTCATTAGGTATTATGTAATTACATATGCAATAGCGTCCAAATAAACTCAATTGCATACTGTTACAAATTAATTAATCACCGCAACATGACAAACAGGTGCAAGATGTAGGTGTCGGGACTAAATACACAAGATAAAGAAAAGAAAGTTGTACACCACCAGGCACCCGAAAAATTCGGGATCATGGCAATAATCGAAGCCGCGTCTTCTGATTTAAAAAATTTAAACACAACTCCATTGAAAATGTAACTTCCGCCTTTGTTTCGTCAATTTTAGGAGACATCCGGGGTCCACTTTTGGGACGATTTTTTCTACTTTCTCCGATCTCGCTGATTTTTACATGTTTTATTGTCCAAACGGTATATTTTAAAGAAATGAATTAAACTAATAAATAAATTAATTGAAGAAATTAATTAAATAATTTTATTTAATATTTAATTATGTATAAATTAAATAATACTTAATGACTACTTATACAAAAGTAGCTCCTACAGTTTAGTATACATACATATTAAAGACTACAAGAAATCACTATTTGTAAGGTGTGCGCCTCCCGGAGTAGATCGTTTTACAGTAAACCATCAATTTAGTAAGGTGTGCGCCTACCGGAGTAGGGCGTCTTACAGTAAACCCTCAGTTTTGTGAGGGTTGCGCTTACCGAAGTAGAGCATTTCTGTCAACTGCGAAAAATTGTAAGGTGTGCGCCTAACGGAGTATGTTGTTGTTGTTGTTCTTTCCAGGCTCTCGTCAGCTGAAAAGCTATATGAGGGAACTTCGGCATCCAGTAGTCCAGCACACGTCTTCGGCAAGGTAGGTCCACACATCGGATTATCCGTTAGGAAAAGATGTGGGGGATTGGACCACACCGCTCGGTAGCATAATTTAAGGACTCCAGATGCTTCAGTGTTGATCCGACACGGCTATACACCGTGCCCCTGGGAGGTTGGAACCCATTTGCGCCGTTGACCAGACGAATGCCAGGGGACACCTGTGGGGATCTCCATGTGATGGGGTCCATGTCCATCGGATTTCCCACTGAGGTGGTTCCAAAGCCCCCCTAACGGAGTACCCACTTTTATTCTATTCAAATTATAAAATAATATTTGATTTCGGAAACCTATTCGAATTTGTAGCCGAAATGATAAACCTAATTTCTTTTTGCGACTAGCTACGGCGCTAGCTTGATGGGTTTAAAAGTAACTGCGAATGTGTTTTTTAGACAGACTGTGGTCGTGTAATGTTGGCGTGGAGTTGTTTTGGGTCTCTCTCTCTGTCGTGTGACTCTGTTAATAGGAAACCGGGTTTTGAAAGGTATTGTGGGGGTTCTATGAAGATTGCTGTACAACTGGGGGTGCACATTTCTTAAGTTGAGGGTTTAAGCTCTATTGGTGTTTTATGATTGTTTGTCATATCTTAGTAGTCTCTGGTAGTTTTGTCAAGTTCTGAGATTCTGTAGAAGTTTGAAGTTTGATGTTAAAGGTTTATCTTGTTGTTCGCGAAATAAAGTCAGCAGGTGGTGTCAGTTTTCATAGTGAGTTAGGGTCTTTCTTTATCTAATCCAACTGTGCAAATCTAGGTCCCTGATCTATGGTTGAATACCTTGTTGCTAAACCTAGGCATCACACAACGAGCACCAACCTGCAATCGTTTACTGGGCATAGTATAACATTTTATTATCAGACGCAAAGTAAATCGTACAATGGCTTATTTAGCGGGAACTTGGATATGAAATGCAGCGACTGTGTTCTATTTAGGGCCTCTTTACATGTTCCCGTTCCTTTCGATTGATTAACTTAAGGTGGTGATTCCTTTTGGAGACATCAACTTTGAACCATTATTACTCATTCATTCGTTGGAGTTAAGAAGCCATTTTTATATCAAAATGCAGGTTAACATTTGCTCTTTCTAATGAATACAACGAAACTAACTTTAGTTATCGGAAATTGTTTTACTGTATTTTCGAAGTAATTTAATATTCTAGATTTTTTGCAGACTAAAGTAAATTTTTTTTCGTGAGGCATCGGCCCTATCATTCGATTCCACTGTCAAATACCTGGGGACCCTTTTTTAATTATTATGAAACCGCTCTTCGTTATAAAGAAATTAGCTAAAATGTAGGCGCAACCTGGATTTTGCCTACTTTTCCCTACTTTGGCAAGCGACCACTTTAGCTAGAAAGCAGCAATCGGGGCAACTAAAAAAGGGTCCCTGGGTATTTTTGTGTAAAACACGTCTAGTAAGTGGCACCACTCTAGCTTGCATAGTAAATGCTCCACAATCGCTGGAAAAAATTTGGTCATGTTTTTGCAAAACCCACATTTTTTATGATAGCAGCGTACGGGATAGCATTTAGAAGATTACAATGCCACGAATAATCGGCCTCGACGAGACCTTCAAATTGACACCCTTAGTTTAATTTTACTGCTTGCGTAGCTGAAGAAATGGAGGATTATTTGATTTCTGCAAAGATGACAAGTTTTCAACCCCGAAATAAGAAAATCAGCTAATCTCACAATAGAGAAAAGCTAGAAAGATGCGTCAAAAAGCAAAAATGTAGAGCACAGCAAGATGTTTCGAATGAATATAATCATAGCTGTGCAGCAACTGTCTAACTGTCAAAATTCGAAGGAGAAAAAAGGACAAACGGGTACCGTCGTTGTTCTTGGATCATTGGCTTTTAAGTTTAAATGCGCAGAATCTTTTCCAGTGAAATAAAACAATATTGTCCTGTCAATTTATTTGAGTCATTTAAATTTATGTTTCAAAGTGTCTTGGCGTGGTGCAGAAATGTCGTCTTGTTTTGGCGAATAAACTGTTCGCCTAAAAAAATGCTAAAGGAGGACGAATTATAGTTGATAGCCTTTTAATTGCATATCTGATTACACAACTTTTCCAGACGATGTTGGGTATTACTGCATTTGTAAAACCAAGAGTACATAATCTATAAGAGTGTGACAGCTGGCAGGCTCTCTGTTGTCTTTTCACTCTGGTTGGCTGACCCTCCACAAATGCGTATACCATCACTTCAAATATATTTGCCCCACCATCCTTGGGCAGTACAGATGGAAGCACACACAGTTTAGACGCACACAGGTATTGTGTTTTGGAGCTTACACTTAAAGTGAGCGAGTGAGCATACATAAACGTGTATTGAGTATACACATTTGGGGGACAGGACGCTAAATACGCTCTTATAGGCAGCTGAATCTTGGTGAAACTGAAAAGTTTCGTTACTTCAGCCACCAAAATTCTTACGGTGCTATCAGATTATAGAAATGATTGACAGCCGTGATTTTCTCCGCACTAGAGTTATACAACGGCAGATGTCCCCCTTCGTCTTTGCATGTCTGTTCAGCATCCTGCTGTGTTGCTGCCGGAAATAGAGTGTCAGAGAAATCCAAGTCATAGAAACAATCCAAGTCATAGGCAGAATAGCCGGCCGGGCAACCTATGACAAAACGGCTAAGCAAACAGTAAGAGACCTGCTGTGCTGTAAACTCAGCAACTGCAAAAAAATCCGTTCATATCGCATCGAATTTCAATCCGCGATTTAATGAAAACGTCTTTTAAATCCATTCAATTTAATATAATTTAATTTAAGTTACGTTCCAGTTAATCATTTAATTTTTTTTGAAAAGGCTGCATGTATTTATTTTAGATCAGTACTTTGTCTCTTGACCCGCTTTCTTTCTCCCGTCGGCTTTCCCGTTGTACTAGCCTTGGCTGCTGTTACAGAATTCTTGCTATCTTGTGATGCCGTCAGTATATCATAGGCCTTAATCTATAATTGTACTAAACGAATTAGTATCACGCAAAATTTACTACGGTAGTACGGCAAATTAATCGTCCACATAACACATTCATGGCAAGATCATTTCGTTTTCGCAGGTCTTGCCTCCAGCACTAAGTAGCAACTAAACTTGTGGTAATCCTCATTACAACAGCACCCTTTCAGAACTAATTATACGCAAACAGTACTTAAAACATCTACAGTATCCTCTGAGTGCGTAGTTCTGTGTACCAAGCTTGTTCATTTTCATATTTTAACCGAAGTTCACGTTCAATATTCAACCGAGCATAAATAAAATGACTACACTTTACGAGTTACATGGTCACCCTTTTCGCAAACATTTTCATTATTTTATTATGATTTAAATGCAATTGTATTGTCTATTGTCGTATAGGGTAACCAGAATGGATAACAATTTTCAAGTACATATTTTCGCTTACAGTTGATTCACTTACCAAAACAGCAAAATCTTCCAGTTTCTCAAGGGCTTGCCTTCTGTAAGGGTTGTTGTTACAAACGGCAATATCTGGCCACTGCAGTGAGTCTTTGTAAACTTTCTTTCTTTAAACAATGTCCTACTTTTTAAACCCGTTTCTTAGCAATCATCATGGTAATTTTGCAACCTAATTTTGACGACCACTTTAGACATAATGAGCGTTGCCGTTAGACATAATGAGCGAGTAGGCATAGTTGCAGCATATACTTTCCTTCTTGATTCAGCCGTTTGTGCCCAGTCTTTGAAACTCAAGGCAGTGATTTTCGCCCAAATATTAACCTGGACCTAATAAAAGCTATGAGCCTAAGAACAGTTTCGAATTCTAAGGTGTCATTCTAAGCTTAAATTTGTAATACTGATTTGTAGGCACAAGGACAATTTGGAGTTTTGTTAGCCTGCAAGCCTCAAAAGATTATGCAGAAGTTTAAGCAGGCATAGGTAAAATGCTGCAATAGTATGCAGCAATAAGTTTGTAGTGGTTGCTCAGTATCCAAATACTCTGAACGAACTTCAGTGAAAGACTATGTAGAGATATGGCACATGGAGCAAGATATGAAAATGTGCAAACCTTGACTGTAATAAACGTTGGCGACGTTAAATAGTTGTCAACTACGGCTGCAATGTTAACACAACAGTATACTGCAGCCGCAATAGTGATAGTCATCCAAAACCAACGACCATAGGCACTAGTTGACGCCGCATAGGCTTTACAACCCCCAACTGTCGAAATCTTCATGACACTCGCAGATACCAAAAGTTCGTCAGCGTTGCCAACTATTCCATTTTATTCCTTTGTTCGTTGCCATGGCTAAACAGACACTGCCCTAGTCCTTTATTAGAAGAAACTACTTGGACTCAAACTTGCGCGGAGATACCTTAAGCAGTTGCTGTGGTAGTGACTAGAAAAGAAACTAATTGTCTAAAATGACGACTGCTTCGCTAATCACAATTGTTCATAGGTGCTGATAAGAGTTGGTAACTCTACCATGTCGTTGCCTTGCTTAATAATTTAACAATAGGCATGGTCCGCTGAGGACTTGTGATGTACTTTAGAGAAAAAGAATCGCATGACGAAGTGTCGCAGTTTGAGCAAGCGTACTACAGAGAATTTACTCACACTTAGAAATGTTCCAGTCGAAACTACAGGAATCAGTTTTGTAGATGATAGATGAGTACAAAAGCTTTTTGTAGAAAATACAGGTTAAGTCTTGTAATTTCTACCGGACATCGTAAGTAGTTTTTACCGAATAGTATACTTTGGTAGAATGGATTACAAGTTAGACTAGTATTCAATGCAAATGAAATCTGTTGTTCTAACTGGTTTACAAGTCTACACTACAGGTTATTACTCGATACGCTGATAACGCAAACGGTGTATATAAACAGTGACCATAATTTTTGAAGATTGAAATTTTTTGGCCTTTTCAAATGAAAACACCCCGTGGCTGATTTTTTGTAACGACCGTTCCCTGCTTTTTGCTTTCCCAGCCTTTTCCAGCCTTTTGCTTACCCCTTTGCAAGAGTATTGGCAATATACCTCATACTGGCAGTCTTTATGCTTCATTCGGATCCTATGTTTAGTACATTGTGAGTCATTTCTCTATTCAGAAGTCCTATCTTCAGCAGTTCAGCACAGCTTAGGCAAGGTTTTTGTGCTCAAATTATGTAAATTAGGTTTATACAATATTTAAGCAGCAGAACTGATAGCCTACACGCAGTCTTTGCCTGTCAGCAATCTAAGCGGTTGCGGAATTTTGAGCACCAGTGTTGCTTAGGAGCTACACATAGGTGCATTAGGGAATTAAGTAGTTAGCGTTTGACAGGCGAATCATGAAATTACAATAAATGTTTGGCTTTTCCAAAATTTGGAATGAAGTAGGAAGAACGTAGGTCGTATTGCTGAACCAAATACTGTAATTGTGCTACTTTGTTATTTTGTATGCTAAGGGAAGGGAAGACTAGCGCCTGCTAAGAAATCAGAAACCTTTACTTAGGTATTTCAAAAATAATTTCAGTTCAATATCAAAAGAAATAACTAGTGACAAGTCAATCATTTCGCGATCGTTTCGCGCAAAATAATCTAAAATTGGTTTTCTAATTTTAATTTGTCAATAGTTCAAAATAAGTTTGCAGTATACGCTTTGATTTCTTTACAATACAACATTATCTTGCGACATTAACTCCTATTGGACTAGTGAAACTAACGAAATATCAACAAACTGAATTGAGATTAGTTTTCTAAATAGATCAGAGACGAACTTTAACTTTCCTACCTATCCTTTTCTAAGCAAACCTTGCTGAAATGAAAACAAAAAGCTTCTGGTTCGATCAAAAAACTGGAATATCTCTAAGTCTAAATCTAATATAGTATATATTATTATATTTTATTTTAATTAATTTATTTAGCAATAATAGTAATTTATTTAAATATCTAATTATACATTCAAAATAACTAACAGAAAATAGGGAACGTGAAGCATTGTAAAACAGAAAGTTTTTATATTTCGAAAGTTTACAGGAATTACTGAATTATTATTAATTTTAATTAATTAGATAATTACAAAATGATGCGGGATTTTGCGGAATAGGATTTATCAAATTTGCGGGACTACGAGATCCCGCGGGACGGAACAAGCAAATTTAGTTCGGGGCCGGAGGGGTGGGCGTCCCGCGTCCATCTGTGGCTGGCACAACGTGGAATTGTGTGCTGTGCTAGATATACTAGTGATGTTTCAGCACCTGAAACTGAAACTGAAAATATTTTCAGTCAGTACGTATTTCAGTTTCAGCACCTAAAACTGAAACTGAAACTGAAATTTATTTGGATGAGATCTGAAACTGAATCTGAATTTGAAGTTCCCATGAGCAACCGTCTGAAACTGAAAATCAAATAAAATGAGTCCTGAAACGGAAACTGAAAATCAGATAAAATTAGTCCTGAAACTGAAACTAAATTTGAATCTGAAATTCCGACGAGCAACCGCCTGAAACTGAAATAAAAAGGCTGCCTGAAATATCACTACTACATACGCCAAGAAATAGCCATATGCACAGCAGAAAATATATAATAAAGTGTGTTATATACGTCCTGACGGCCCGACGGGGCCCACGGGGCCGCCGCGGCTTACGGGGCCGTCGGGGCCCACGGGGCCGTCGGGGCCGTGTAACGGGCCCGGGCCCCAAAGTCAACGGGGCCGGGCCGGGGCCGGGCCGTTTAAAAATTTTGCGGGGCCGGGCCGAAACGGGGCCGGCCCGGCCCGGGCCCCGGCCCCGTTACACGGCCCCGGCGCAACCCTATATATAGTGCAATTATGCACTCTTGGTATTGATTTTATACTAGAAATAAAAACTAAAAATATGTATATTGTTGTTAGTATCTTTTATGCATACTTTATTATGATTCACATATATTTTCAAGTTGATAAAGAGTCATGTCACGATGATTACTTATGCTGTTGGCAGTTAAGGTTAGGGGAATTTTTTTAATTCTTTGACCGTCTATCTAGCTAACAAGAAGTATTTTTATTCAGCATATGTTTAAGTCCCTAGCCCATCTGCTGGACTGGATTTCCGAAGTCCAGAACTAGAGTCCTTCGCTTCGTACTTTTAAATTCCGAAGTAAGCTGGTTGTAATCGTTTCCAAATACAATAGTTAAGTTAGACATATAAAAACGCAAACAGAAGCAAATAAGAATATTAAGAATTCAAAATATTTAGGCTAAAATTTGGTAATCTTGGTAGCATTTATAATTTCTTTCGTCTCAGTCTGTTCTTGGCAAACAACAATTTTTGGGTACCGAATAGTCCGTTTGATGGACCTAATCGGAAAAGGTTTTTGCACCACCTGTCAGTTTGAGCTTGTCTCGCGGGGTGTGTGTCTTTGGCAGGGCTGTATGCCTATTCAAAAACGTATCACTACAGTTTGGGAACGAATTCAAACTTAAGCTTGGTTCGATTGTGCCTGGGTGGCTCAATCGGTAGAGCGTCGGTCTAGTTAACCGAAGGTTGTGGGTTCGATCCCCACCTCAGGCCCGAATTTTTCGGGTCTGTGGTGCTGTAGTGACAACTTTCTTTCTTTCGTCTATTATCTTTCTCATGAAATCTCGTTATGTCTGAAGAGTAAAGTGTGGCAAATGAGAGAAGCTCCTCTTACTATGATTATGTTACTAGCCTAAGGGGATATCAGGTAACCCTTTTGCCTAGGCCAGAGAATAATATGCTTTTATCAGATAAATTACAGCAGTCGTTAGATTAACCTCCTCTGCGAAATAGAGTTTGGTGGAATGTCCTAACAGCCCCCTCAGTAGCTGTTTTTGAAATCAACTTTTGATTAGCAGAAATATGTATGGTTAGTTTCAAGGTAGACGAATACTAATTTCTATCTAATTAGTGGTAATGTGGTAATGGATTAATGATTGTGTGGTAATGGAAGCAGGCATGGGAAAGATTGATAAGCCTGATATGGGAGTTCAGCTTATGACTCTGTGATATAGTGGGTTAACATGTCTGACTTCGAAACAGAAGCGCCATGGTTCGAGCCCCGGCTGGGCCCATTCTTTACTTTCAACACTGATTGAAAAGCCGAAATGGACTCCAAATCTAGTTTCGCTGATTCTTTATGCTATGCCCTAAGTGGAAGCAGGCATAGGAAAGATTGATAAGCCTGATATGGGAGTTCTACTGATGGCCCTGTGGTGTAGCGGTAGCATGTCTGTTTCCGGATCAGAAGGGCCGTGGTTCGATCCCGGCTGGACCAATTCTTTACTTTCAATGGTGAGTGAAAAGCTGATCCTCCCTCTTCCCTTCTCTGTCGTAGGTCCTGGTTTCGTGGGTACAAGGATGCCTGACGCCTCCAGTCATAGGTTGTCCTCGGTTTCCTCTTGGTCATGATTTAAGCGCTACAATAATTCAGTGCTAGAGTCCACTTTCAGATTCAAGCATCTAATACTCACGCAAAATTATTTGTATTCAGTAATATGCCTACTACCAGTTAAAATACTTTTTCCATCCTTTGACGATGTCTGCCAACAAGTAGTTGCAAAGGACTAATGTTTATAACAATACAGTATAAATATATGAAAGCTGTGTCTTTTTCATCCATAAAGAAGAAAAGTTTACATGGTGTAGGATATTACTCATAGAACGGTTCAGTGTTAAGTGCGCAACAGCGGAGCATAGAATTATAATAGTGGTCATATTCTATTTTGAGGCGCAATAGCACTTTTATAGCACTAGCTATAGCACTTTTAGGTGATACTCCGTTAGGCGCACACCTTACAATTTTTTCCAGTTGTCAGAAATGCTCTACTCGGGTAGGCGCACACCTTACAAAACTGAGTGTTTACTGTAGAATACTCTACTCCGGTAGGCTCACTCATTACTAAATTGAAGGTTTACTGTAAAATGCTCTACTCCGGGAGGTGCACACCTTACAAATATATAGTGATTTATTGTCGTAGTAGTACTTTCTGTTTAAGTATGTACTGAACTCTTGGCAGTTGGCACAAATACTTTCTTATATATATGAACAATTATGAAAAGAAATCACTATATATTTGTAAGGTGTGCGTGCGTCTCCCGGAGTAGAGCATTTTACAGTAAACCTTCAATTTAGTACGGTGTGAGCCTACCGGAATAGAGTATTTTACAGTAAACACTCAGTTTTGTATGGTGTGCGCCTACCGGAGTAGAGCTTTTCTGTCAACTGCGAAAAATTGTAAGGTGTGAGCCTAACCACTTTTATTCTATTCAAATTATAAAATAATATTTGATTTCTGAAATCTATTCGAATTTGTAGCCGAAATGATAAACCTAATTTCTTTTTGCGACTAGCTACGGCGCTAGCTTGATGGGTGTAAAAGTAACTGCGAATGTGTTTTTCAGACAGACTGTGGGCGTGTAATGTTGGCGTGGAGTTGTTTTGGGTCTCTCTCTGTCGTGTGACTCTGTTAATTAGAAATCGGGTTTTGAAAGGTATTGTGGGGGCTTTATGAAGATTGCTGTACAACTGGGGTGCACACTTCTAAAGTTGAGGGTTTTAGCTCTGCGTTTGGTGTTTTTATGATTGTTTGCCATATTTTAGTAGTCTCTGGTAGTTTTGTCATGTTTGTCATGTTCTGAGATTCTGTAGAAGTTTGAAGTTTGATGTTAAAGGCTTATCTTGTTGTTCACAAAATAAAGTCAGCAAGTTGTGTCAGTTATCATAGTGAGTTAGGGTCCTTTTCTATCTAATCCAACTGTGCAAGTCTAGTCGCCTGATCTTTGGCTGAATACCTTGTTGCATTTTCTCGCTGTCTGATGCTTTCTAAACCTAGGCATCACACACCGAGCACCAACCTGCAATCGTTTAATGGGCTTAGTATAACATTTTATTATCAGACGCAAAGTAAATCGTACAATGGCTTATTTAGCGGGAATTTGGATATGAAATGCAGCGACTGTGTTCTATTTAGGGCCTATTTACATGTTCCCGTTCCTTTCGATTGATAACTTAAAGTTACAACATGATAACCGCTTCTTTCTTTGTGAAAATTATCGAAGGTAACTTTTGCTTAATATGGATCCTGAATTTGGCCGCGCTACTATCTTGTAGTACTCTAGTTTATACTACTACTGTGTTTTCTACTTTAATGTTAACACGAATTTTAATAAAAATTAACTCTTACGGATGTCTTAAATTACTACTTGTCCTGGTACTCATTAGAATATTTCCTAAGTATTCTCAAAAATTACATATTCTATTTTTTCTACATTTCATAAGTGTTGCTTAATACTGAACTCTTTTTGGTATCTCCACCTGCAGTGAAAGGTATTTCTTTTTTCAAAAGATTCAGTACATCAATATTGCGAGATTCCAGCTTAGATCAATTGAGCTGAATGATGTGTTCTCCTAAAGTGCCATAAACGCATAAGGCCATGCTATGCTCAGTTTAAGAAATTCCATGTGTATATTCAGTATGCAAATTGCGTTTGCAAAAGAAGAAGTAACGTTTGGAACGGGTTTACAGAAATTAGTGCGCATTATTATGATACAGCATTCGTTTAAGGTGCTGGTTCGGGTATTTGCAGTAAATTTTGAATGACTGTAGTTTGCCCAATTCTTGGAATTCAACGATAATTTTTTACATCATTTTAAAGCTTAAAATGTGCTTGTTACAGCTAAGCAGGGCATAGCTGTCTCATTTCAACTGTTCGACTTGAACATGCGATAACAGAAAACAATTTTTTAACATGGATTAGTTAAAGAAAAGCTACCAGTTCAGGCTTCAAAGGAAACGTCTTCCCGTGGGCTCTTTTTCTGAAATTTTTGTGTTCAAAATAATCTGGTTGCGATTTTCAAAATTTCACATTTTCGTTGCTGTGCGTGGGCACAGATGCCGCTGAGAGCTGTCCGTTTGGCATAACATGTGCTTTAGGACTCAAATATGGGCAATACTTCAGCGACGGACCAGTGTTGTTGAAACTGTCGAAATCTTGCAATGTTTGGTTTTTAGAAAATGGCCAGTTTTGGACCTCGAAAATCAATTTTCGCTGTTATCTCTTAAACCGTAAAGAATCGAAGAATACTCTCAAAACCTGGTTAGCCCCACAGCTAACCAGGAGGGAGCCAAAGGAGGGTCCAAAGGAGGCCCGCAAAGCCCGGGGGCCCATGGACAAATGGGTGGTTCCCTTGGCTAACCCACCAGCGGTACCCGCTCGGAGTGCCAACCCCTTGCAGGATATGGTACAGCCAGCCCACCCGAGGCGATTTACAGAGCCGGAATATTATGCCATCAGGGATTTGCTCACACAGTGGCTGGCGGAACTCCCGGCAGTCACGTGGCAGGCACTGGAGGAAAATTTTCCAAGGGTTTGCAGGGAAATGTTGGCACTTTGGCCGACCTCACGGGATGACCCAGATGCTGGGCCTCCCCCTTACCAGATGGGTAGACGACGGACTAACCGTACGTTTAGCTCCAGCACCGCTCCGCCTCCACGACCGCAGAGGCAAACAGAAGAGGCCCCACTTATTGACTTGGATGACTCTTGGGAATCCCCACCTCCAGCCCGGCCTAATCCGCCTGCGGAACCAGCACGACGGAGGGCCCCTTCGNGGGAGCNCNCCCCTCCCCCACCAGTACGACGGTTGGCGACTTCAGGACAACACTCCCAACAAAACCATACGCCTTCGGAGTCCAGATGGGAACCACCTGGACTGACTCAATCCGCTCAACACCTGCCAGCGGCGGAACCCGCTGCCTCCTATGGTACGGCTAAGCAACTGGGAGAACATCTAAAGGGGTTCAAGGGCATGAAACCCTTTCAAGGACCGAAAAGCAGCAAGCTTTCAAGTTGGCTGGCTAATTTCGAGGCTACAGTGAAGGTTTATGAGGTTCCCTCAACCTTCAAGTACAGGATCCTGTGGACGCTGCTTGATGAAAAGGTTAAGGAGGCAATGAGCCCTTGTCCTCCGGACAACTTCGACAGCTTGGTGGCCCTGTTGCGTCAGCTATACGAACCACTCCCTGTCACAACGGAACAATACGCGGAGCAGTTCTATGGACGATACCAGCAGACCAACGAACAGGCGCATGACTTCGTAGCTGCCTTACGCGTTTTGACCGTGAAGGCGTTCCCCCGGTCATGGACAGGGAAAAGAAACTAGTTGCCCAGTTTCGACGTGGGCTCCGACCAGAGCTGCGAGCCAGACTGGCGGCTTCCTTGGCCGAAGTCCAGTTTTGGCCACATGTCCGGGAAAACGATCTGATCACGAGGGCATTGCATATAGTGGAAACAGTCCAGGGCGAAATGGAAAAGGAACAGCCAGCAGTAGCCTATGCAGCCCAAGCGGGGACCCAGGAATGCTGTGCTGTGAACCAGGGCCGCGTTCCGTCCCAATATCCACGACAAGGTCAACAGGCTCAGCCCAACGAGCGACAACCTGGACAAAGGCAAGAAGTCCAAGGGGATTCCAACCGGTGCTGGACTTGCAACCAAATAGGACATCGCCAACGTCAGTGCCCGGAGCACCTCCGAGCCCTGAGACTGCAAGGACCGGCTCCTCAGCAAGCCCCGCGACAGCGCCAAGAGGGTAACCCTCAAGGACAGGGACACGCCAACCAGGACCAGCAGCAGCCACGACCTCGCCCATGGGGGCGTGGTATCATTGGACCCTTGCGTTATCATGGTTTCCCACCCCAGGGAAACGAGAATCCGGGGCGCGGGCAGTAGACCCGAACCCGTGTCCCGTCCCAGCTGCCCCTTCCGGTAATGTTGTGATGTCAATCCAGTCTTTTAGTACTAACGTAACTTCTACTGACGACGAACCCTGTTATAATCGTGGTGGTTTTTGGAGTAGTGATTCAGATAGTGATGTGGCTGACAACGAGGAAACCTCGGAGGTCAACCCAATCCCCCATATGGAATTTACCCCAACCCCACGGGGGATTAAACGCCACCCAGACCCTATACCTTCCCCCGATTGCAAGTGCAAATCGTGCAAGCAAAAGCGAAGAAGGGCAGAATGGTTCCCCCCTCATCATGTGATCATGGAAAATGGCGGTTATCCGGACGGAGGGGATATCTATTATGACGGTTTCGGTAAGCAGCGACCCTACAAATTTTGGAACCGTTGGCGTCGGGATGTGAAGCCTTTTGGTGACGGCGGTTCGACGGCTGCTAGGTACAACGTGCCATTCCGGAAGCGGTGGAAGAAGGCCCCTGGTACCCAGTGGGACCAACTTCCGATTGTGAAGCAAGCGATGGCAGCACAGGAGGCGAATGCAGCTATGGCTGCACAAACTCGAGCGAATCAGGCTAAACAGGCGGCATCCCGCCGACAAAGGAAAAGCTCTACCTCCGTCGAAGTCCAAACGGATCCAATTCGGGTTATTACGCCATTGCACCGCCTGCTAATACGCACGACTACTCCGGAGCCAGTGACTGGGGCTGATCGCATAAGCCCTGGGGAGGACCAGGACCCTGCAAATGGGCTTCCAGCTGTAAGCACTGGGGACAACCAGGGGATTTCAGCTGTAAGCACTGGGGACACCCAGGCACCTGGGGTCACCGGTAAGCGATCTACTCGGAGGCGACCTCGAGTTAGGAATGGCGATGACTGGCAGGCGGTGTCGGAATCCTCGGACACAGACGACCCACCCCGGTTGGCGGGTGATCCACCAGCCATAGTGGTTACCCGAGCTTCACCTCCAGGAAAGGAGAAACAATTTAACCCATGGCCAACTAGGCGGGAACTGACTGAACCACAGCTTACATCTGACGAAGAGGATGAAGGTTCAGGGCCTATTCAGGTGGATGTTCACCCACAGCCTCCACTGTCTGAGGATGAGGACGGGTGGCGAACAGCGGATGAAGGTCCAGGCCCAGAGCGGACAAAAGAGGCTGGCCAACAACGCTCAGAGCTTTCGGTACCACCGCTTAAATTGCGCAAGAACAAATCAGGAACATGGGGCCAAGTCCGAAAACCAGCCAAGGCCCAACCTAGCATGGCGGCGGCTCCCGTCCCAACACAGAACAGGTACACCCTGTTAGGGGAAGTCGAATATTTAGAGGTTCAGTGTGGCTGGTCTGATTTATGCCGCACCGTAGAACTGGCCCAAAACGAGACTGCAGCTACAGTAGAGCAAGTAAACGAATTGGGCAAGCATATGCAGGTCATCGTGGACAAGGTACATCAAGCGGTTGACAATTTCGACGACCTGCTGGGCGAATTTATCCAGAAGGACTATGCCAGGATCCTCGAATTGGAGAAAAGGGGTAGCTTGCGGGAACCGCAGCAACCTATTTGGAGTGAAGACCCTCCTCAAAAGCAACGTAAGCGTAGAGGAGAGCGCTTGAACGATCCAAACGAAATTGTAGTTCTTGATTCGGAATCTCGTGAAGAACCCGATTTCTCACTTATGGAGGAACAGACAGCAGCCGTGCTGAGGTCGATTCGTCCGCATACGGGCCTGGACGTGGTTGAGTCGGAAACCGAACAACCCGAGGAGGGCCTTCCCGTCATGGACAAACACCTAAATAGGGCAGTGTTGTCTGTCCTTAACGGTTCCTCTCCCTTTTTCGTATCCCAATGCACCCAAATAGCCGTGAAGAAAAGCCCATATGTCATAGCCGAGGTCAAAGGCTTGAAGACCCTGGCTCTTTTGGACACAGGAGCTAACATCTGCCTGATGTCTAAACAATTCTTCGACCAGGTGAATACTAATGGGCAATTACATCTGGACCTAACGAAAGCAACTGAGGTAGCCACAGCCGCCGAGGACAAAAGTTTGGCGATTCTGGGCGAATGTAAAATTACCTTCAAGGTCCATGGGGTGGACTATACTTACACCTTCAGTGTGGCTAATGGGCTCCAACACGATTTCATCATTGGATATGACTTCCAAGCAGCACATCAGTGGGTGGTTTTTCCTCACCAACATGTCCTCATGTGTGACAGGAAGAAGGTGCCACTATTGACCCCGGGTGATTTGCAGGCGTTGGCTAATCGGTTTAGCATTGCAGTGTCCTGCAGTGTGTTTTACTGTATGCGAGAAACGCGGAAGCTGCCTCCCCGTTCTAATATTATGGTACCGGTTTCCTGTTTCGTGGATGGCGCGAAAAATCCACAGGAGAGACAAACGGTGGTTTTCGAACCATCAGGGGACCTGATGGAAATTTTCGAGGTTTATCCGGTACCCGGGATCCTCGAGGTTTCACCACAGGTGAACTATATCAAGGTCTACAACCCACTTGATAGGACGATACACTTGCCTAAAGGGTTACCCCTAGGTCAAGCCGAGCCAGTTACGACTATAACGGAACGTCAGGGCTTTCGGTACGCAACAGAATTGGGTGTGAACTTCGTCCAAGCTAGAACGCAGATGACTAGCTGGGTCTCACACCCGGCGACGCAAGTTCAGGAAGGCGAATTACAACATGCCCTGAAGGAAGTGGACCGTTTAGCCCCTTTTAACCCTGGGGGTACCCCGCCCATGGTGAATTGCGTTGGACCTGTTGCCAATATACCACGATGGGTGGACCCCACCGTGTGTGCCGTACAGTCAGATCGGTCATGGGGTACAGAAGAGCCACCTACTCTGTCTGACCGGGGACTGCAAGCATTTAATGATATGCACTACTCTGCTGACGAGATGACACCGCAGCCTATGCCGTCGTTGGAGGAACGACAACAATTTATTGATGAAAATGTTGACTTCGACTCTATGGTTCTGGATGACGTGGGAAAAGCGAAGCTACGGGACCTACTCGTGGAATTTTACGACGTAGTAGCTCGCCCCGGTATGGAAATTTGGTTAAGAGTAGAGAGATTGCTAAGGTTCGTGTTGAGTGTGTGATTTTGAAGCTAAGAATAAAATTCAAACAAAATTGGGTTTATTTCAAAGAAGACATAATTTTATAGGAACAAATTACAAAATACGACCGTGTACAATAAATTTATCCCCAACCTCCCATACCAACCTCTAACCTTGAAGATCCTCCAGAGCTTTCCAATTTGATGATCAATTTGGGTTCAATTGAAAGTGACCCGAAAATGACGAAAATTCCCTCCCTTAAATATTGTCAAAACTAATTTGCATATTACGGAAATGTCGAATTTCTAATTTGCATATTCGTTCCGAAGTTCGTATAGTTTCCAAACAAGGAAATTTCCACAATATACCCCCTCTTTTGAAAGCGCGCGCCCTCGCCGCGGTCCATACAGTCAGTAAATAAAATTACAGTTAACCTAGCTAACCTACCTACTAGTAAATAATAAAACAATATTAGTACACGAACAAAAACCTAAAACAGCATCTCGCACACGCGGACTCCTGCCCGAAAGCCGACAACACAACACACTACATGGCTTATCGGGTACGTGTAAAAATACACCGGAACCTCCGGGACAGACAAAATACGGAATAACATATGTACAAGCAAAGAAACAATGACCACAACGAGGAGGCACCCTCAGAAAAGAAAGACTAAAGTTTTGAACAACAAAAAATTTCCTGAACTTCAGAACTAATATTCCGGAACCTTCGGCGAAGATTCCCAAACCTCCGACAGAACTTTTTGAAAAATATATTCACTTAAAAAAGAATAACAACCCAATAGCAAATATGAAACTGAAAAAAGAAAAACAGAATAGCATACAATGGCCTAGCCAAGGTAGCGAGCACCCACCCCAGAGAAAGCCCCCAAAATCCGAAACCTCCTACATGAGAAGTAAACCCAAAATTTAATCACAATTTCACCCCAAGGCACCCCCCACCCACGCATAACCCCTACAACTAAACACAATCGTTCCCCCAGCCACTATTAAATATACCAGAACAAACAAACAACGATATACGAAAACACAACCGGGTCTAGGGGAAGAAGTGAGCCACACGCCGGGGAAGGGACAATTTCCATCAACATCCACACACCACACCCGATGCCTTAAAAGGCCCAGCACCCAATCCAGCATACAACCCAGCACCCAACCCCTATAAACCAGCAACAAAGTTCAAAAGCCAACTGCCCAGACCGTTCACTAGTGGCTGACCAAGACCAGCTACCCGAAAGCAGTCGCCTCTGGAACCCCGCCCGTGCCCCCGGGGGGCCGCCCGCCTCAGGGCTAGGACCCCCCGACAACCGTGATAGCACCGGGACCCAATGTCAAACCAACCATGGCCACAACCACAGCCATCCACCGAAACAGCATCACCATATCATAGAACAGCTGGGACAACCAAAGACGACAAAACCCACCGCTTCCAACCAGGCACAACCATGGGGAGGCGCGGGCCCACTGGGAAGGAAGGGAGGGGAACTAGAACAAAGAACAAATATAAATATACGAACCGACAAGGTTGTTATACATAGTAAACAACAAAAACTTGAGAATACTAAACTGTTCCAACTCATGAATTTATGAAGGGAAACAGGCAGAAATCCGAACCCCAGGAATCCTGATCCTGGGACAAGGATTACTGACAGTTCCCTATCAAAAGAAAACTTGTGAATATTCAAATAATAAAAATTCAAATAATAGATTTAATTTTAAATCAAATGCAAAACACGAAACGTTTACAACCTGATTCAATGGGAATCTGCTGGAACAGGCGGTGACTTCCAAATCCAGGGCGGGATCTCCAAAGACGTCTTCGGCCGATAGAAACCTCAGGACCATCCAGCCATGGTTTGAAGGCCACCGGCTGAACCAGCAGATTCCATCCTGGAACACTTCTAGAATCAACTGAAAATAAAACAAAGGCAAAGTGCAATGTGCAAAAGAATTTGTGAAGATGCAGAAAATTTGAATCGTTTTTAGAACAAAAAATGGATGGAGGAATTACTTCCTCTTTTAAAATGGAAAATCTTAATTTGATCAGCTGACTTGACCATGGGTCAACTGGTCAAGCCAGGCACCTAAGATTAGAGGTTGGTCTATCCCCACTTAAAGTGCAAAACTTCAAAATCTACTCATATGTACACGGTCGCCAATTTTATGGAAATTTGGTTAAGAGTAGAGAGATTGCTAAGGTTCGTGTTGAGTGTGTGATTTTGAAGCTAAGAATAAAATTCAAACAAAATTGGGTTTATTTCAAAGAAGACATAATTTTATAGGAACAAATTACAAAATACGACCGTGTACAATAAATTTATCCCCAACCTCCCATACCAACCTCTAACCTTGAAGATCCTCCAGAGCTTTCCAATTTGATGATCAATTTGGGTTCAATTGAAAGTGACCCGAAAATGACGAAAATTCCCTCCCTTAAATATTGTCAAAACTAATTTGCATATTACGGAAATGTCGAATTTCTAATTTGCATATTCGTTCCGAAGTTCGTATAGTTTCCAAACAAGGAAATTTCCACACCGGTAACCCGGGTCGAACCAAAGTCGACCAACATGTCATTGATACTGGCAAGGACGGCCCAGTAAAGGGCAGATCCTATCGGTATAACCCGAAGGATAAGGCTGAAATTGAAAAGCATATCAAGGCTATGCTTGAAGAGGGAGTTTGCTCCCCTTCCACTAGCCCTTGGTCCTCCCCATGTATCCTTGTCGGCAAGAAGGATGGTACGACACGGCTGGTAATTGACTACAGGCGTCTTAATAAGATCACGAAGAAAGATAGTTACCCACTACCGAAGATAGATGAGATCTTGGATCAACTCCAAGGTGCGGTCATATTTTCTACGATTGACTTGGCCGCTGGTTATTGGCAAGTGGAGGTCTATCCGGAGCATAGGGAAAAGACGGCTTTTGTGTCACATATGGGCCTTTTTCACATGAATGTCATGTCCTTTGGTCTCTGCAATGCTCCGGCGACCTTCCAGCGCATTATGGAAAAGGTCCTCACAGATCTCCCAGTCTATATCGATGACGTCCTGATTCCTTCCCCTGATCCTGATTCTCACCTGGTAATGCTGAGGTCGACCCTCCAGCGTTTAAGGGATAATGGATTGAGAATCAAGCTGAAGAAATGCTGTTTTGCCCGAGATGCGGTCCCTTTCCTAGGCCATTACGTGGGCCGTAATGGTATCAGTGTGGACCCAGACAAAGTTAAAGCGGTTTCTCAGCTCCCTCCCCCTACTGATGTGAAGGGTATTCGTGCTTTTCTGGGAATGTGCGGATACTATCGCCGATTTGTGTCTAACTACGCGAAAGTGGCTGCTCCACTGACCGACCTTCTTAAGAAAGGGGTCCCCTTTCTTTGGTCCGAGGAATGCCAGCAAAGCTTCGAGGCATTGAAGCAGCATCTCACGACAGCCCCAGTGTTGGCATTTCCTGATTTTTCGAAAACCTTCTACGTGTCCACCGATGCCAGCAAGCGTGGCTTTGGAGCAGTCCTGGAACAGCAGTTTTCGGTCCCACGAAGCTACGACAAACCGAATGGGCCTCGTGTGCTACGGGAAAGACCAGTAGCATATGCCAGTCGGACATTGACCCAGGGTGAGAAAGGCTATTCGGCAACCGAAATGGAAGCCTTTGCGGCCCTCTGGGGATGTAAAAAATTCCGGCACTATCTCTCATGCAAACAGTTTGTCCTACGCACGGACCATATGGCTGTAAGGGATCTGCTGAATAACTTCAAGGCATTGGGATCAGGAAAATTGGCTGGTCACGTATGCTGGAATTCGAATTCACTGTGGAGTATCGTCCGGGCAGGGAAAACCATGTCCCGGATGCGCTGTCGCGCCTATGGCCAATTGAAGAACCAGTTGATAGCGAACAGGAAGCACTGGAGGTTATGTACCCACCTGAGGTGTATGCCTTGACGGCTGCACCGCCTGGCCCACCAACGGTGCTCAGTTGGAAGCGGCAACTTCGCGACGAACCTGAATTTGCCGTCCTATTGGACTTTTTAGAACAGAAGCGACTGCCGGAAAACCAGCAGGAAGCATTGGTCTTGACGAAGCTGAGGTCTTCGTTCAATATTAAAGATGGGGTTCTTTACCGGGATTATCTAGACGAACGGGGTATGCGGCGAGGCTTATCGTTTCCTACGCTCGTGGTACCACGCGACGAACGCGAGAAGCTGCTCGAGGAGGTCCACACACATTTTACGACAGGTGGACATCGGGCCCACAAAGCGGCCTATGCTAGTTTGGCATCTAAGTACTGGTGGCCTCGCATGTCACAGGACTTGGCGGAATATATTGCGCAGTGTAAACCCTGCGCTAAATTTAATCATGGGCCACGGCGTCATCAGGCAACTATGCAAAATACCGTCGTGGTCCGATATCCCTTGCAGGTGATAGCTATGGATGTCATGCATTTCACCCATCGGGAAACCAAACGAGGTAATACCTGTGTCCTGTGTATTGTCGACTATCTGACTCGGTATGCTGAAGCTTTCGCGATGCCGAACGAGCGGGCTGAAACGACGGCCTATTGGTACCTAAATAGATTTGTAGCCCGCTGGGGCGTCCCAGGGCGCGTTCTAACGGATCAGGGCCCTAACTTTATGTCAGCCTTCATGACGGCCCAAGTGGATGCGACTGGGTCGGAGCGCATCCGGACCACAGCGTACCACCCGCAAACTAACGGGGTAGTGGAACGGTTTAACCGGACGCTACGTAGTTTGATTACCAAATATGTGGATCGATATCAGACGGATTGGGATGATTACCTACCTTGGGCCCTGTCCATCTATCGGGCCACGGTCCACAGCTCTACGCAGGAAACCCCGTATTTCCTGATGACCGGTCGGGATTACCGGTACCCCTTGGATAATTTCTTCCAGAACCACGGCGACGACCCTGTTGAGACATACGATGATGTCCGAAATCAGTTGTTGCCACATCTGGGTGAAGCTTGGAGGATAGCACGGGAAATGCTACAGGAAGCAGCGAATATCAACAAAGTCCGGTATGATAAGAAAGCCACGCCAGTAGAATACAAACCAGGGTCCCTGGTTATGTTGAACGTGGAGAACAAGAACGTGCCGGCTGGACTTAGCAAGAAGCTAAGACCGAAGTACGACGGCCCGTATCGGATTCTGGAAAAGATCTCACTTACGAATTATCGCATTGGTCCGACCAACGGCTTGGGTGACCCATCCGTGGTTAATATAAATCGCTTGAAGCCATTTGGAGATGCGCCGGTCAAACTCCCTGTGGTTCAGCTTTAGGTTCCCTAAAGTTGATATAGTACGTCTAGGATCTGGGCTTTTGTATATTTTTGGGAGACGTCTCCACATCTCTCTTTTCTGCTTTTATGGGCCCATTATTATTATTACCTAGGATTTTATCTGCTTAAATGTCTTTGGGTGTTGGCACTATAGTTGTTACGTTTGTTACAACTTCTTTCCCCTATGAGGGTGGGTTTAAATTCTTTTAAGGGTCTTCTTTGATTCATTCTAGTTTCATTTTTAAATTGGGGTTTTCACTTTACACCTAATAGAATCTACTTCTTTTATTTAATCCCTTATTATGACCTTTTATTGGGGTCATAATTGCACTTCATTTTCTTTCATTCATTCCTAATCCTATTCAAATTTACCTAGGGGGTTTCTCTTCTCTATCTAAAAAGGAATTCCTATGGTTTTGTGTCAAAAGGTTAAGAAGGCCCTTCACTTGTTTAGGGATTAGGGCCGAAAGACTCTGATTTAAATCATAAGTCCGAAGAACTTACGTTTAACTCGTATACTTGTTATGTACACAAAATTTCTATGCCTAATTAAAACCCACAATCCCATTTGTCGTGTTTGATATATTCTATATGTGATTCTGCACCTTATATAGTTTTTTCAGTGCAAGTCAGATTGTTACATTATGAGTCAGTCTATTGCCGATTCTGGGAATGATAATGCATCCTCTGCGAGTGACGTATTCATGTAAGCTATTAGATCTCTATTTGTCCTTTAAATAACCCTCTAATTCTTGATATCTATACACGCTCTACTCATCCATCCTTTGTCTCCTTTGTCTCCTAAGAAGGCCCTTCACTTGTTTCCCCCATAACAGTGCAAGTGTTTCACGTGCGCTCGGATATATGTGTATATGTGGGTTTTACCTTTTAGTATGTGTGTGGTTCTTTTTCCTGTAGGTAGGTTCGTAGTTAGGTTAGTAGGTAGTTCACCCATCCTTTTGTGTGTGTAGTTTCTCTCTCACTTTTTCTTGTTTTTGTCATGCTTTCACCCTCTGATCGTTTTTGCACATTTTTTTTCTGAGTTCTAGCTTAGATCCTAGATGCTGAATCCTTTCTATGGTGGGATCCTTTTGGTTGTCAAAAGAACGGAAGGTCTTTGTCTTAACCGTGGGGAACCCTCGGCCAAAAGGCCGGATTTGAAGGATTTTGCCTAAAATTTTGTTGGCGCTATCTTCTTGGTTTCACCGGCGATTTGCCTTGGATCTGTGGTTACCGGGCGAGTCTATTGCGGATCTCGCTCCTCCCGGACAAGAGAACAATATCCTACCCGTGTGCCGGCTTGATATATTATGATCCTGCTACTCCCCCATCGGGCTACGGCGCGCCTGCCTGGGAGCGCTCCAGTCCGGTATTCAGCACGTTTTGAACCGTATTCATGCCAGCCCCCTTCATGACCGGTAACCGGTCATTCCCTTGGTTTGGGTATAGCCGTTATGAGTATATAGTAAAGGATCGTGCCCTATTTTTACGGTTCTTTTCCATCACGAAGCTTACGGCGGCGTTCTCCGGTCCTAAATTCGGCGGATTCTTTCATCTATATTATCGGCGGATGCGTTTCCCTTCCTCATTGGTTATCATTTACCCTGCCCCTTTCTGGTCGCTCATTTCCCTGGGCGACCTGTTTGGACTATTCTTCTGCATGTGACAATTCTATTTAATTGGGACTTTATCTGGCTCTGACTTTACCCGGATGTGACTATCTATTGCTCAATTTTGAACTACCTAATGATGATTTTCTCAATCTGGACAATCCCGATTTTGACTGCCATATATGATTCCTCAACCATGAAGCCTTCCCGATGGGTGACATTTTCTATTATGAAGATTCTCTATTATGACATTCCACCCGATGAAGATTTGCTCAATATTTTGACTATTCCTAATGCGAAACGAACGCTTCCCCTATAAACATTACATTCCTATGCCCAAAGAAGAAAGAAACTGCCATTGTTAAACTTTATTGTCTTTTCCTATTAACGTATATATACTGTCTTCGTCCTTAATAGCTTTTTATATGTAAATTAGCCAATATCTTGTTGTTTACTCATGCTTACGTATATTTTATGACATATTTTACGATGGTTGCGTATTTTACTACTAAATTTTTATCCCTTTGGAAGCTTACTAACATATTTTACCTTTTCTTGAAGCTTACTTTAAAATTATTTCTACTAACTCCTTGAAGCTAACTTCTAAAAATTTTACCTAAATTTATTCTGTTCTGCTTAGTTCCTAACCATGTTGTTATATTCCGGGTATTCTGTATAGTTTTAGGCGTAATATATGTTTGTTTGTTAGTCTTAACCAAAACTTTTACCAAAATTTGGATTTACTTTAATTTTCTTGAATTATTTTATCTAACGGGTATTCTATTTTTGAGGTTCTTACTAGTCCTTTTGGTCGAAGGCCCTAGCCAGTAATAGGGTTTAAAAATCTTGATTCTTGAACCTTTGGAATTCCCTTACATCATGCCGCCACGTTTTTTTTAAATTATCTTGTACGTATATCTTTTAGTTGGCCCAACGTTTCCTCCCCTAATTTTTGGGTCGTTTTTGAAGGTAATGCCGTCAGTTTTGTTACCCCGGACCAGTGCGCCAAAGTAGCACCCGACATATATGCCCCTATCCCCATTAAGGCCTGCAGCGCGGTTGGGAGGCTCATCTATAAAATTTTTCTTCTACTTTAGGGTACTTTATTCTTAAATTGGTGTTTCGCGCTTTTATTTCATCAAGAATTCCTAACCTATCCCTACTTTAAATTAATATTATTTTTTGGTACCTGCGGGGTACTTGGGGACTTCTTTCGTACCCTGTTGGTCCTTTTCTATACATGCGTAAGCATGGTAAGGGTTCTTTCATAACCCTTTTTAATTTTATTTAATTATTATTCTAAAGACTCCATCTAAAGCTCACCCCTTCTCTTGCGCGAAACACCGGAAACTTATATTCTTATTTTCTTATAACTTTACTTAAAATTTTGTAGAAGAGCCGAATGGAACTATATTTTATTTTACCATATTTTACTGAATAGAGTTATGCAATAATCATAAAACTTATAAAGCTAAAGCTAAAACGCTAGACAATAATTTGCCAGAGACAGACAGATTCAAATAACATCATGCTGCGAAATGCTCAAGACTAAAATATAGAAAACAATGCCAATTAATATTGGACATTGAACAAAAATTTAAGCTAAAATTTTAGCTTGGTAAGCCAAAAATTTCTAAAATTTGGGGTAAATTCAGAAAACCGGGTCAAGACCGGGTCGAAGCTCTTGACCCGGTGACCCGGTGACCCGGTCCAAAAAGTGACCCGAACTGACCCGGTGACCCAGTTCCATCTCTAATTGACACACATTATTCCGATGTTTCAATGTTATAGATAAACTAATTACGGTATTAAAAATCAATGAAATAGTTATCAAATTAATATGACCAAGAAGAAATGTATTCACTAAGAAGAAAAGTAGTAAACATGAAAACACAAAGTCCATTTTAAAAACTCTGAGAATTACTGAATCCTCGAAAGGTCAGTGTAAAAGATCAGCGGGGGGTCTGGGGGGCGGAGCCCCCCAGAAGTTGGGAATTTTTTGCAATTAGGAATAAATCCGTCATAAAAATGTTGAAAAGAATTAATTTGGTATCTGTTACATCTAACTAAAGCATCTAATGCTATTTCATTCTTTGCGTAAATTGCAGCGTGTATGCGTGGTGTAGTGTTATTCTTCAAAAATGTTTTAAAAAGTCAAATGTTCACGGTTATGCACATTGTAATGTTTTACTTATTGATGTGAAATTTGAGAGTTCAAAAGGATCTATGGATACAGGTGGACAACGACTTAACAAATAACATTGAGACAAGATCTTGCACCTTGGCATTCCATGACAAAGTGGTTAACACCAGGGGTCTGGGGGCGGAGCAACCAGAACTCGAAGAAATTTTTGGAAAAAACGGAAAAATTGGTGCTGGAAACATTTAAAGTTTTTACTCTTTCCCGAAATAATGTTGCGACTCTAGCTTGCGTCCCGTTAAAATTTCGTTGCGTCCAGATAAGAAACTTTGCGTCCAGACGCACATCAGGGGCCGATCCTATCAAGCGTTTCAATCCGGATTGAACCCTGAATCCGGATTCAAAATGGGATTGAAAACTCAGCCCCAGTCCTATCATTATGGGGTTGACTTAATCCAAGTTTTTGAATAGGGATTCAAGCCGGGTTGAAACTCGATCCCATTCCAGTCCTATCATTGAATCGAGATTGAAATTTTGGGGTTGAAATGGGGTTGAAATAGGCTAATCTCAACCCACCTAGGGGAGGTGGGTTGAGATTTGGATCCAGTTTTGGAGGCACGATTTGACGTTACAGGTGAGAATTATAGCTCTGGAACGTATGGTAAGATCTCTTGTTATTTAAATACCTATGAGACGATTAAGCTGTTCTGTTTTCAAAATCTGTTCTCAAACTTTCACACATCATTCCAAGAATAAATAAGTTGAAAATAATAATAATTGATAAACAAATATTGAAATTACAATTTATTTAAACCAATTTAAATTGAAACAAAATATGTCTGGCATGCTCGAACAAGATTGGCATATATCAGCCTTAACCTTCTATATTGAATATTCATCTTTCTTCAAAAGTAGAAGTTAAATGCTTAAATATCTCCATAGGGCGAAAACAGCAGAATTGTATCTGTTGCTATATTTTAACTTGGAAATAGTTATGTGTATCGGATCGCTAAAGTCGAACCGATCCGTAATTCGAAGGCCGGATTGGATCAGATCGCTTGAGTCAGTCGGATCAGTTACCACCACCATCACATTAATTGAATTTCGAAACTGTACCTGACGCATATTTGTGACTTTAACTTTGATTACAGCACTGTTTTGTGCGTTAGCCGTTATTATAATGTTTTCCTTCTGGGTCAACTGTCCAAGCAGTTTAGCATTTAATACACAACAACTTGTTAGTGCATGCTACATTAATACGGATCTGACATCAAAGTACAAAAGCAAGACCTGCTTTCTATTAGGCTGTTAAGCATTAATGACATAAATTTATAAATTAACGGGTATTATCTTTAATTAATGTTGCTTACTGTTGTTACAGATTTTATGTGTAATAAAATTTTATGCGGAGATATTTTATGGGTACGCTCCTTGTGACTTATAGATATCTAAAGCGCGACGGGTATCCGATATGTTAAATGACGGCATGCAATGTTTTATCGTTTCATTTATCGCTTTCGGTTTATCGGCAAAAAATTCAATTTAGTTTTTGGCAGCGATCCAGAAAGCTACAATTTCAGTTTCTGTGACTGGACCAATAGCAGAAAATAATTTTTGGTTCTAAATTGAAATTAATTCCCTAAATTAAAGTTTTCAACTGATATGCAAGGGATTTTTAGAAATTTGGGGGGGGGGGCATTCCCGGGCCTATGGAAGGAGCGAAAAATTGAAAATTTTGTATTTTTGACGTATATAATTCTCATGAAGAAACGCTATGATTTCTAAAAATGTCTGGACTTAGGCTAAAAATAGGCACTTTTAGGTAAAAGGTCTCCGAGGAAACAGCACATGAAAATTTGCCTATTTTCGCAAAATTTGGGCACCAAAAAATCCAGGGGGAAGCAAAAATTACGGAAAGAAGCGATTTCGATATTTATGATATATTTTTATGATTCGATTAGAGCGATTTTTATTTATTTATGCTTCGTTGTGTTTGTAGAATGTGTTTGCCACTGCACCATTATACTTTAAATTTTGTTTCACTTAGTTTTTTAAAGAAGGTAAGTGGATCGCCGGATCGGCAGCGACACATTCAAGATAGAACAGCAACAGCAATTACGTTGAAAGCGCTTTTGTATGCAAAACATATACGGCTTAAAACTAGACGCAAACAGGGATTCAAAACTGGATCGAAAATGGGATTGAAAATAGGGCTGAAAATTTTGAATCCGGATTAACTCAATCCAAATCCAAAAAAGTTTGATAGGACTGGATTCAAAGCAGGATTAAGTCAATCCACAAATTTTGGGGTTGAATCCCAAAACAAGTTCGATCCGGATCCCACTCAATCTCATATTGATAGGATCGGCCCCTGGACGCAAAAAAACCCTGCAACCAGCACTAACTTAGCACAACATGGTTATCAAAAATAGCCTCTAGACCATTCTCTCGGTGTAACTTCGGGCTTTCAGGAGTCCATGGCTAAACTCGAGTATTTTCTGGTAACTGACAATCCTCTGAACTACAGCTTTTTGAAGGAGCCTGATTCCATCACAGTAGCTACCGTAGCATTGAATTATTTGCATCATATTTGCTATGGGTTTCATAATAATCGAACACGAACATCCCTCTTATACTATTTTTAAGGTTTTTTCTGAAGAACATTAAACCAGATTTCTGAAGCTTCTAGGATGCATTTCCAAACTCCTTACTTTTTCATTTTCTTTACATATTCATCAAAACTCCAAAGTCATCCATCCAAGTCTAGTATATACTCGCAAAGTTTTATGAAACCGGCCCCAGATATAATTTATTCATCCAGAGTCCAGACTCCAAATTTAGCGTATATCATTCCTACCAGTGCAATATTTATCCAATTCTTCCCTGTATGCAATTCTGATAAATTGTGACATTACCTGGTTTGGTTGGTTTAGTTCGTTTATACTTAAAAATCACATTTTGTGTTTTATTAGTTACAATAAGAATGTGTTTGAATTGTTACACAAAAAATAGTCTATCAGCGCTGCACATGACATAACCTTGACATAACCAACAAACACCAATTTAAAGGTTTGTCGACTTCGCGAGTTATTTACAATCGGAAAATGAATAAATGTCTCAAGAATGGTCCATAATCTTTATTGATTAATCGTTAAAGATATCTTTCAAATTGCAGGTAGGTATTGATATGCGAAGGCTATCATCAGAAATCTAAATAAAAATGACGAAATAAGATTTGCCACAATTAGACTATTCGACACATCTATAGGGTTCAATATTCCAGTACAGTGACAACTCACCGCAAATGAAGGAAACATTAAAACGAAGTTTTAAATTAATACTTACTTTTTAATTAATTAATTTCTAATTTTAATTTAATACATTCAACAGGCAAACCTGTGTATGATCGAAGGAACGAGTCTATCAAATATATACACAGCCTAATCTATGGCTCTTGGTTCTTGCATTTCTAGCTGACTGACGTTATCATCCCATGATTATTTAGAAAAACTTCTTACTTTGGTAACGAGTCCCCATGCAGTACGACCGCAGAGCTCTAGAATCACCGGTTTGCTGCAGGATAGATACTCCCTCATGAGACCACACAAGCGATCCAGATATAATCCTGGATTGTTGGCTTCCATATGCTTCAGCTGTTCAATACTGTGAATGGAAGCGGTTCGGCACCGGCCATACTCAGAGTCTTGTTCAACCTAAAATAGGTAATTTTTAATCTGGATACGTTTAGGAAAAGCTGGTTGTGGCACAAGTCGTTATATGTAAAGTATAATGATAGAATTGAAAGAAATAATTGACACTGCAGCACTTCTGACCAGAAAGCTTATGGTCTGAGGTGGCGATCGAACCCACAATTGGCATTCTAGACCAACGAACGATTTTAGCCAATTGAGCCACCCTGACACAATTGAACCAAGCTTACGTTTGAATTGTTTCCCAAACTGCAGTGACGTTTTTAGAAATGCGCTTATATTAAGTATGTAGCTACCGTGAATTGTATGCTATACATAGTCAGGCTCATGCTACGTAAATGAATAAAATTAGTACGGTACAATTTGCTGACCACTGTGGCTGATGACAGAAGTGTACGTTGTTGCCATTGCTGTTGTGGCTGCATTATGCCTTATTAAGAGATGGTCATCACAGAAGGTGTAGTCCACAAAACTGCCCCTCAACCAACCTTCATAAAGCAATCCATGTGGTCCTTAAAGTAGTTGTAACCTTCTCCACACATATAACCATAGGAAGCTTCCATGGCATCAACTCCCACACTTTGGCACCGATTTCTTTGGGCACATCCGCGGAATTCACGGAAGAGTGAACACAGAGTTTCGAATACCTAAAGTACACTTGTAAGCGAGGAATAAATATGCCGGAGTCTGCTGCTTAGATCATCTCGAGTTTGAACTCAGATATATATCGGTGAATTGTTCAGGTTTGTTTATGGCATTATATATAGGAAACCTAGGCATTCCCAGGAACGAATGAATTTCATGAAATTGATTTCGTAATAATTATTTTTAGTTTCACTGTTGTAGACTTATAGGATAGCCTAGTTTGTATTGTAGCGTCGTAGGTAGGTAGTAAGTTTGCGAGTTTACAGGTTTTCAGATAATTAGGCTTAACGTATGAAGGATAAAATATGTGAAAAACGCCGTTTCTCCATTATGACGATGACTATTGCAAAGTTTGATACACTTAACAAGAGTTTGATATTTTCTGGAATAGTGTATATTTAGGTTACAAAATGCCAATTTGCCGCCAGGTATGTATACATACAAACCAACTGTTAATAGGAACACAAAATCGGTCCACTTTATGATTCGAAAACAAATTAAGGGGGGGTACATCGTGAAAAATTTTATGTAACGGATTTCTCTCATTTTTACACATAATCTAGTCACATATGTCATGCATTTCAAGTTTAAATTTAGACTTGTTCGTTCAGTTCTCAGTAAGTTAGGAGCCATTGATTCCGTACAATTTAAATGTCAGCGAAGAAGACGGTACTGCAGCAAACTCAATCAGGTTTTCGCATATTACGTCAGCTGCTTCACCTGATTTAGTCATTTTTGTCTAAATACTATAAATAAAAGCATTTTCGTGCAGTTTACAACAGCTTGTGCTTAAGTTGTTCCATCTAGAAACGACGAAAATTTTATTGGCTAATCTCGTCATGTGCGCCTTGCACAAGCCAATAATATTTGGTTGTTCAGAAACAACCGCAGGATAGAAAGGCTTAATCAGTAGCTTTGTTAACTGGTTTTTCGTCGAACCAGGGACACTGACACCACAGACCTCATGAAACATTTAACAGTGGTTACCTTAAAATAGAAACATTTCCGAGCTATAGTTCTATGAGAAGTATTTAACCCTGTCTGTACTAAGAGCTTTCGATTGATATATAACATGTCAAATCGCTGTATTCTGAAATTCGGGGTTTGAGAGTATTCGCGCGGTGAGTAGAATTCTCCCAGCATAATTTATGTTAAAAATAGATTCAAAGACATGAATGCACACGTTGAAATGCAAAATTGGCACTTTTGCACCACACACTTTTGTCGTAATTTAGCCAAAGTTTCGACAAAATTGCACCTTTTAAAATTTTGCTAAAAATTCATGTTTGCGTCAAAAATCTCGAGCCTGGGTGGGAAATAACAACTGATGACTTTGGTGTCATTGGAACCAATGGAACCGCCTATTTAAACACTACGGAACCTTGGAATTAAAATCTTTATTTAGGACTTTTGAATTAGAGCAGTTTAGAATTTGTAATAGACTCTGTCAGATCTTTGCTGGATTTCTCTGTATTGGAGGGGGTCGTGTCTCCAATAAACTTTTGCTTGATTCGGGGTCGTCTGTAGTTGGTCAGGGCTCGAATAGACTAGGCTAGACTAGACTAGATCTGATCAGGATCCAAGACACGAGTCAAGGTCGGCGCGCAAAGATGGATCTTCGCTTAGATTGATGCTCCGGCTGTAGTGGTATGCTGACAACCAGGGCTCAATAGCTGACCTGAAATGGGGTCTAACGAGGTGAGTTCGTTTTAGGTCGGGGAATTGGGATTTATAGTCTCAATGGGCGACTGTAGTTTCAACTCTAACCACAATACGGATAGGGTTGGGGATCCCTGAAATATACGCGAAAGCCGAAGCAGCTGAAAGGATAATTATTTATTGTTACAAAAGATAGGACTCAATATTATGTTATCTCAATATTAGATTACAATACAATAGATAGGACGGTAATTGTTCTACAGAGAAGCTTCAGTGGTAAGGAGCAGGACGTATGCGGTACCACTTTCCCTGAACATATCGTTTTGGATAGAGAAATAGAAAACAGGCTTTCAGGTATTGAACGCTAAGGTTTTCCCAACAGGTGACTCAGGCTTGACCAACGACGGACGCTGCTGCACGGTGTGCTGATTATCTGCACCCAATTCTCGAATACTGGCAGTACCTTAGACTGATAGTTCCGAACTGAACAGATTGACTGGAGGGCAATAAGACTGGACTGGGCTATGACTGGATCTACTTCCGGATCCTCGGCACAACTGATACGACTACTGACTGACTGGACTGACGGGACACCGCTCCACGTGAATTCCACACTGATCTGGCTCAAGCAGGATCAGTACCAAACAGAATCGATCTTCGCAGCAACAGAGGACTCAGTTAGCGGTGAGCAGGCGTCGATCGGCTACCTGAATCAAATGGGTTAAAACCCATTAGAAACAGAGGTGGTGGGGATTAAAACCCCAGCAACTATTGTCCGAACCGATTGGCTTTCACGTGCGGGTTCAAGACCCGAATTGTGTATTGCGTAATGTGTAATGTGTTATTTTGTAGTTTTAGGTTGAAAACAGATGAAAATTGACGTTTTCGATGGTTAAACAAAAGGAGAGGGCCAAGCTTGGGCCATTTCGGCCTACTTGGTTAAATATGCAAATGAGACTCTGGCCGAGCCTCTCACGGGCATGGAGTCACGTAGGCACTACTCAGTATTTACTACAGACCTAGAACTACAGCTAAACTGACCTACACTAAACTACTACTACTACTACTAAACCGGTAGATTGCCCCTCCTCTGCAGAGGGCCTGCACCCTGAACCGGGTGACTTACGCAGGCCTCTGGGGTCAATCTATAACCGGATTTCGCATACTAATGACAACTAACAATTATTAACAGGCCTAGCTAACACTACAATGTTAACCGCTATTACTGGTACTAACTATAATTGCTATGACTAAAACTACTAACGCTTACTATACCTACTAAACTGACTAATATAGAACTAAACTGTTATTTCTAACCTAACCTAACCGTTTATGATATATGTTCTAATTATTATACCTAACTACTGCTTAATATTATTGTTTAACTAACTACTTCCCTACGGACTACACTCAAGACCTCCGCGAGGGGTTTACATGAGCAGTCCCATTCATACGGTTATTAACACACAGCAGACATAGACTCATTCATACAGGTTCACACATACTACTTTCACACGCTCATTTAGACGGTAGACACACACAGACAATCGTAGCTACACTATTTCACGCACACAGTTTCGGTCACACATTCAGGGTTATTCACACAAGCATTCTGACACAGTTATGCAACATTCACACCTCACGCATACTTGACTTCTCTCACAACCTCAACTGGAGGAATTTACGTGAGGAGCCGCATTCACACAACACAGTACAATTACAGCCCTAACAGTACTAAAATGGGGCTAATTCCCAAGATACTAACCTAACTAATTCTTAATAATAACTACGAATGCGTGGAAGTGCGGGATATTTCGGGAATGGTCCAGAAATGGCCATTCCCACGTGATCACCCGTGTATTTTGTTTTGTTTTAGGTAAAAGCCAATGGGGGACAACAATTGCTGTTACAGCAATTATTACAAGAAATATGCTAAGGACAGCTTTTTAATTAGAGGGGAGCCGGTATCCCCCAGTAAACGTCTTAATAATTAATGGATTGAACAGGATTTAAGAGGTTGAGTTTTCTGTTTTTAGAGTGTTTTTAGGAAACCTCAGGTTTTACCCGGCAGTGATTAAAACAGACAAGGTTACAACAGTGGCTTTTGGATTGTAATGTAAAACATGGCCGGCAACTCTGGTTGCCGGCTATGGGGATTGAGGGGGCCCCAACCTAAAAAACCTACTCCCGGGGAGTGGCCTAACTCCCCTTCCTCAAGGTGGGTAGGTGAGGGTCCTCCCTAAAAGCTGTCTACCCAAGTTTATATTAATTTTAAGGTAAAAAATAGGTTTTTTGGAGTGAAAACTGAGAGGGTTGAAAAGAGATAAAATAGTGGTTTTAGAGTGGGTTTCTGAATGAAAATAAACCCACGACAATTTATTTGTGGATTGGGCCAAAAAGGGCCTTTTGGGGGAAAAGGACAAAGACGAAGAGAATAGTGATTTTCAAGCCTTTTGATGCGGTTTGCGAGGTTCGGCTGCTCGCAAACCAATTAGGAAAAATACGAAAACTCTTGCTAAAAACAACCCCAGACGGTGGGGCGAAAGGCCCACACCCTCACAAGTACAATCACAGAAAAAATAATGGGCACAAGGCCCGAAAAGTGTCAAAAAGTGGTCTTCCGGGATCCGAGGACCCCGGGAAATAGTGATAAGGAAGGGACCCGGGGACCGCCTTTCAGGCATAAAGGTCCCCAGGTCAAAAGCAGTGCACCCCGTGAGCCGTCCGAAGACATATGGGCTCACGGGGGCGGCCAGATCGTGAGTGCCTGGCTGGCAGAACCTAAAAGAAAAACCCTATGGGGAAATGGGGGGAAGGGGAGAGGTGCTATAGTCCAGGCCTCCGTATAATTGGCGCAAGACACACCTCTCCCGGGTACATACGGACAATAAAGGGGGGCTAATAGTAAAGCTAATGTTATTAAGGGAGAGAGACCAACCTCTCTCCCCGACTGCCAGCCAAGCACTGACTGCAAACTGCTAATTGCAGTCGAGACCCCGTCAAGGGGTTGGCCTTTCAGCTTCTAACAGCTGATTGGCTGTTTTGGATGATCACGCTTTGTTATTAGGCTACCGAGTCGTGACCTACGGTAGCCCACAGGCGCGTCTGGCGGCTGGAGGACCCCCAAATTAATGGGAACAGATGACCCCTAAATCAGACAGAAAGGAGGCCAAAGGCCGGGTTTTTAGTATCAAGTTTTAGGTGTCTCTGCTGGGGCCCATAAATTTGGAGTAAACAGAAACTCCAATATTGTCAAGAAACTTGGTCCTCCAGCGGCCAAGACAAAGGGCTCCCTTTGCTTAATAGAAAGCAAAGGGACCTCACCTGTTTGGTCCATCAAGGACCCAAAGGAAAGAAAAGACGAAAACAAATCACGTAATAACTAGGTACCTAAGTTAAAATATAAAACTACCTAGACTACTAATAGGTACCTATATAATTAGTTAGTTAAGTACCTAAGTACCTATTATTATTGTTATAACTGTATATATGTATATATTTGTATTACCTACCTATATTTGTACTGAGTAGTGCAAAGGCTGGATTCAGCCTTTTGTGGGTGGGAGGTCAGCGGTGACCCTTATAAGGTCACTATTGTATGACTTACGTGAATGAATGCATGAACGGCATTCGTTCACGTAAGGTCTGGGAGCTTTCCACGCTCTCCAGACAAACAGGCGGGCGGTCAAAGATAAAAGGCCGACCCGTAAAAGGAGAAGAGAAAAAGGGAGGAGTTAGAAAACTCCCTTAAGAATGGAATTAGAACTATTAGGTAGGATTTAAAAATGTGTAATTAACTTGTACTTTTTGTTGTTTCAGGAATTAAAGAAGAGAAACAGTAATAATGTGCAAATGTTTGTGATTGTTGTGCAAATGTAGTAATAAAGTGTGTAACTATGTATTTTTGTACTGTTTAAGGGGGATTTATGCCGAACTTGGCAGTTATGCAACGCTGACAGGAAGATGACAAAGGCAGGGGGGATTAAGGGGGTCTCAATTACGACCGCCCTTGCACAAGACTGATGTAATAGGGGTTTGTGTAATTGTGGGAGGCCTCAATACGGCCGTCCTACACACGTACAGAAAGGGCAAAAGGTCAAAGGTTCGAATCCTTGCACTAAGAGTTGAGATAGACTAGGTAATAACTCATATTTTAACTGATTCTAACGCCTAATAGATTCACTAATTAATGTAGTTCGAGGGCCTCAATACGGCCGCAGGAACACAGTCAATACACCTTGATTAAGCCCTGTTAGTTAACTGAATTGTTATGATTTCTGAGGCAATTCTGGCAGTTCTGACAGACACGCAATGCAGGTACAAGTTACAATTGACAGTAGCAGATAAAGCTTGTTCCTTTATACAATTACCTGGCATAGATAAATGGACTGGCCATGAGATCTTCAACAGAACCAATCAATAACTCACTAGATTAGCCTTTTTTTGGCAGATTTCCGGGTAGGGCCTAGATTATTCTTTACTTAGGCCACCTTATACTAGTTTCTAATAACCTATTCCTGGTTGCTAGGTGAGGCTGTAATAACGCGAAACGCCTTTTTACTGAATAAAACAACAGTTACAGTAGCAGAAACAGTAATTTCATTACAAATTCTTTTCGACCACCAAGACCCAACAATTCATCGAGAAGAAACGTTAGATTTTGACGATTTTTCACTGTCAACTTTATAAAAAATTTTAAAAATTTTTTGTGGCCTGAATTAAAATTCTGCTTCATGATCATAGCTGCAACCTAAATACAAAATTATACAGATCGTTCATCGAGAGATTTTTTGGCGCAAGAAAACTTTTTAATACTTTTTAATACTCACTTTTCTCTGTGTTTAACACATGCAGACCTTAACTTTGAGGTCAAATAACTCAACAATCATAACAGACCAGACTTTAATTTCAAAAATATGTTGAGGTATCCTGCTCAAACAATAAAATATGTAAAAATGAGTAGATTGTGGAAAAATCAGCCAAGAATGGACATCCCTTAACTAGGAATTTACAAAAATTAAATAATACACATACGGTTTAATGATCGCATATAGGTGAAGTCAGCGTTTTGGTATACCATCCATGTAATTTACCTGTGGTCCTCCTAATCCTGGAAAGGTCTGAATATTGGCATGCAGATTAGTTGCGTAATCAACCAAGGGCTTCAAGCACTCTTCAACGTCCCTTTCCTGATTTGGACTACAAGCATCGCGCATGGTTTCCAAAGGAAGATTTACAGTTGCCATATGACCAAGAATACCTATATTTTTAGATGTGAAATTTTGAATATACGTAATATACGTAATATGTACGTAATTGATGCAGTTGCAAGAGAAGGACAAAAAGGTTTAAGCAAGCAGAGTTAGAAAAGCTCAACTCTGTATTTAAGTTTAAGCTTCAAATACATTATGTATATATAAAGGGTTTAGTTTAATTTCTATTAGATGCATTCTAGAATTTCTTACATATGGATAGAACTAAAAAAGGGCGTGATGACTCGAATAGTATCTGGAATATATATACGATACCTTATATATACTTACAATGGCAAAACAGGACAGGATTGTCCAACAGTGCTCATGAATTACAGCACTGTATTACGTATTACTTTTCATAAAAGCGACCTTGCTATATCTATCAATTGAAATTGTTCTTAAAACCATACCATAAGAGTAACCTGGAACTTACATGTTATCAAGGAAAATGAAATATTAAGTATTAAATAAGAGTACATGATTGAGCGAAATTTTGGAGATGAAGTGGTGACGTTCAATAATCTTTCTTTGAACCTGGTTGCTCAAAAGTTGGTGGTTCAGCCCGGCGCACATGTTGGCCTGAATAGAGAGGAACTTGAAGAAAACCCGACGACATGTTATCACATTTACTATGGTCTTGGGCTGTGGGAGAATGGCTCCTCTCTAAAGCTGTAAATAAATAATTGGACTTCAAAACGTTCTCTGGCCTTTTCCAACAATTCCATTCAAACTTTCTCATTAAACTTTGCCGCCTACGCTTTCAGTTTAATTTCTAAGCTATGATGTTGCAATAAAAAAATGGAATTTACCTAATGGAAACAATGTACTTTAAGTCAGTCCCTAGCCCCCTCTAAGCATTTTAGGCATGACGTAGGGTGAGCTGCGACTATGCTAAACTTAATTTGCCGTAAGTCAAGATTTGGGGCCGTCTTGAGAAGCTCGTTAAGTCTTTCACAGAGTAAAGATGAAATCTGTATTAACGAGCCAGTTATTGTTGGATTCCTCCTTCAGATTTATCAGTGGATTTTTGTTGCCTGGGTGGGCCAGTCCACAAATTTTAGAGGTTGGAATATGGTTGATTCATAATGTTATGTACCATTAGGGTATGTCAGTCATAGGCATAAACCATGTTGGGCACAATTTTATTTTGACGAGTAAAATAGCTAGCTTCGATAAAACCATAACACACTCATTTTATCGTAAAGCATGTATGGAGATAGTGAAAAAAACAGCGAACCAGAAAACCAAAACAAGTAGTGGTATTTGGTTACTATTTTCATTATGGGTCCGTTCAGTCTTATTTGTGGTTTATTTTTAATTTTTCTAACCAATCGTGACCGTGTTGTAATCACACTTACAGTGTCATTTTCGTTTATGTGAATGTTCATGTTCATGTTCACGTTTATGTGAATGTTCTTGAATCGTTGGTAGCAATCTCTTACCCCTACTGCGTTTTAGAAAAATTTTCTTCACTGGGGGAAGAAGTGAAATATCACAAAAATTAGTGTGCAACCGGTCTATCTAAAATGAACTAGTGTGTCTGACGGTCGGTTTCTATAGCTAACTTAATCAGCAAAATTCATTAGATTCAGAGTGTGGTTATGCTGTCGTTTGTACTAGTCGGGTTTTTATATTCCTTTATTATTAAATTCATTTGTCCGCCACATTGTTATTAGTTGGTTTTGGAGCCAACGGATTTCATTATCATTGTAACGTTAGGTCATTAGTATTTAGTACTGATGTTTTGATGCAGCCTTTTTGACATGATTTGATTTATTTTCGACTTTCAAATTTTAATCAGATTTGATTCGATTTGATTTTGAGGGTCTTGAAATTTGATCGATTTGATTTGATTTGATTTTCTGCTTTTTAACAATTCAATTGATGCCCAAACTGGTTTTGGTTTGATTTGATTTTTGATTTGATTTTCCAAAATTACAGATTTTTGTAGTTGCATTTTATACATTAAAATAAAATAAATAAGAATAAAATTCCACAATTCTATAGTTTCCACTATTAAAGTCCTGTCCTGGTTTGACAAAAAAGTGATTACTGTTCGCCTTCATTTCACAATCCGTGTTGAAGGGTCTCGGACGCACAAAGAAAAGGGTAAACGCCATCAAAGTCGGGCAAAGTAACCATTGCTTCTAACTTGTTGAAACCTGCCTACCTACCTAAAAAGCCATCCTTGCTACTAACTAGAAAGTTTAGCTAATTACATACAGTTTTTAGACACCTTCATTTTCAAATTTACTCACTCTTCACAATAAAAGCCAACAACAACAATAACAGATGACGACAACCGGTATGACTGCAATCGAAAACACAAATTCCAAGCTCTATAAAGTTAATGAAATTTATTGCAAAATTAATACACAAACTTAGTGTTCTTCATTAACATAACTTCCCGTTCCAGCCGTGGACCAGAAAGCTTATGCCGCTGGCCGGAACAGGCTATTCCAGCCAAAGAAAAGAGACGTTCCACAGAAGCAGAACTGGCAGAACAGCAAAGACAGTCTACAGCTATCTCATATAGCAAGGGAAATGTGTTTTTCTCCTTGACCCAAAACTTTATGGGGCAGGCATTCGCACTTAAGGCTTTGTACGGGTTTCTGTAGAGTGACAGATAACGGGCCAACTCCTGTTCACGTATATTAGCATCTGTAATGACAGCCTGTTGAGCCTGCTGAAAATCGCGACACCGCTCGGAAATTAAGTGGCTGAGGCCTAGAAATTCGTTGACAGCTGGAGCCGCCTCAACGCTGATAGATTCATCAGAAGCAATTGAGCCAGATAGTTCCTCATCAGAATGAATGATCTGATATTTTCAAAGCATTCTTGCTTATTGTCCAACAGCCAACAAAATCTAGGATCAAATAAGGTAACCATGAAATAAATTGGATCAAAGTCCGCATGAGAGGTGTCCAGGACAAAGCAAAAGCGCTGCTTCAAAGCATCACTCAAAGTTCGAGCAAGGTTAGTGATCGAAGAAGCAGCTCTGTCAGCCTCAACAACAGCCTGCAATTCTTTACGCAGAGATAGGATTTGTGGAAGCACTGAAGATATGGTAACCTCTGTTTCTCCTTCCAAGATACCACAGTTGCAAATCATTTTGCGGAATCTCGAATGCTCAACCAAATTTTGTGCAGCAGATGTAGTCAAAAATCAAAACAACGTTAGTCATTAGTTAGCAAGGTAAGTACACTGAGCGGTTTAAGGTGGTGATTCCCTTTGGTCACATAAAGTTTGCACCATTATTACTCGTTCATTACTTGGAGTTAAGAAGCCATTTTTATATCAAAATTTAGCTTGACATTTTCTCTGTTTAATGCATGCCATGAAACTAATGTTGCGTTTCTAAAATATTTTTAACACATTTTAGAAAAAGTATAATTTTCCAGAATTTTTGCAGACTCAAGTCAATTTTTTCGCGAGACATCGATTATATCATTCGATACTTCCATCAAATAGCTGGGGACGAATTTTTACTTATTGTGAAATCGCTCTTCGTTATAGAGAAATAAGCTGAAATGTGTGCGTAACCTGTATTTTGCCTACTTTTTCCAAATTTATCAAGTGATTCTTTAGCTAGAAAGTAGCAATCGGGGCAACTAAAAATCGTCCCTGGGTATATTTGTGCAGAACACATTTGTTCAGTAGCAGCCCTCCAGCTTGCATGGTGAATGCTCCACAATCTTTGGAAAAAAATTGGTCGTGTTTTTGCAAAAACTACATTTTTTATGATAGCAGCCTACAGGATAGCAGTTGGAAGACGATCATGCGTCGGATAATTTGCCCCTGTGAGACCTTCAGATCGACGCCCTTAGTTTGATTTTACGGCTTGCGTAGTTCAAGAAATGTTGGATTATTTAATTTCTGCAAAAATGACAAGTTTTCGACGCCAAAACAAGAAAATCGGCTATATCTCACGGTTGAGAAAAGCTAGAAACTTGTTTTAAAAAGCAAAAATGTGAAGCTCAATGAGATCTTTCGAATGAATATAGTCACAACTGTATAGCAGCTGCCAAACGTTCAGAAATTTGGAAAAACTGCCCTGACCGGAAATCTCGAAATTTTGAATCGGGATTGCGCGGAGGGTGTTAGAACGCTAGAAGAACTTATTTCGGAAAGTTTCATCAAGTTTCATCTTGATTTACGCCGCCAAACAACAATATGTGCCCAAAAGGAATCACCACCTTAAGTATTTGGGATACGGCGAATAGTAGTTGGACACCCACTCAAAGTTATAAAACCGCTGATACCGTCCCTAACAGGTGAACTGACTGGGGTGAGTTGGCTGTAAAAATATATGCTATATTATCTTCTATATTTCCAAAATTGCTCTGTATTTGCAATTCTTTATATTTTGGCCCTGTGTAGCTCTCCCCAGGAGCTACTGGTACCGTAGAGTTGTTCGGGGGTGGACTTCGGGCCGTCCCCCTGGGGGCTGGCCCCGGGGGCCGGCCCCCAACCGAGGCCCCCAACCGGCCCAGCCCCCTTCCCAAAATTGGGGGCCAGTCCGTGGTCCAGCCCCCAATTTTGGGGCCCGGCCCCCACAACGGCCCCGGGGACCGTCCGCAACGGCTGCCCCCGGAGCGGCCACCGGCCCCCAAACCAGTCTAAGCTTGACATTTCTGTATGTGTGTGTGTATGTGTGTGTGTGTGTGTGTGTGTGTGTGTGTGTGTGTGTGTGTGTGTGTGTGTGTGTATGTGTATGTGTATGTGTATGTGTACGTGTATGTGTATGTGTATGTGTATGTGTATGTGTGTGTGCGTGTGTGCGTGTGTGTGTGTGTCTGTGTGTGTCTGTGTGTGTCTGTGTGTGTGTGTGTGTGTGTGTGTGTGTGTGTGTGTGTGTGTGTGTGTGTGTGTGTGTGTGTGTGTGTGTGTGTGTGTGTGTGTGTGTGTGTGTGTGTGTGTGTGTGTGTGTGTGTGTGTGTGTGTGTGTGTGTGTGTGTGTGTGTGTGTGTGTGTGTGTGTGTGTGTGTGTGTCTGTGTGTGTGTCTGTGTGCGTGTGTGCGTGTGTGTGTGTGTTGAATATTTGAGGGCTTAGCCCATAGTTCTTTATATTATCTTTATATAATAATACTTGTTGTTTGGTTGTATTAAATTGTTGTTACCTAAGTATTTGTTAGGGTTTGAGTCTTGTGAGAATTTTATAAAAATTTTAAATGTACCAATGTTAGCATGATGAATGCATGTCACCATTAGCTATGTCTTGGTTTTTAGGGTAGGAACGGGAGTCTTCGGATTTCCTGATACAGTCATTAGGCGCGTAAGGTGACTGCAGACGGTCGGGACAGCCTCGCCAGACTATAACCCGGGTAAGTAGACCTGTCCTAACTGAAGAGATGACTCTTCACTCTCACTAAATAATGAGGCGAACCACTTCCATCTTCTTCGAACCACCAATATTTTATCCCATAGTGCTTTATATTATCTCTATATAATAATACTTGTTGTTTGGTTTCATTAAATTGTTGTTACCTAAGTATTTGTTAGGGTTTGAGTCTACTGAGCTCCTGTTAGATAGGAAGTGAGTCAAATCATTATTTTGTGAGAGTGAAGAGTCAGCTCTTCAGTTAGGACGGTTGTAGGGGCCCGACACCGCGAAGGAAGGGGCACAAATCGTCAAAGAGGGGGCCTGGGGGCCCCCTTGCTCCTCCCCTGCCTCACGTAACACCGTAACCATAACCCTGCCTCACGGTCTGCGGGGAGAAACACCTGACAGGCCTCACGTAGAGCATAAATGGCGTCGAGCCCTTACCAAAAGTTCTTACTAAAAGCTCTTTTAGCATTCTAGCACCCTCCGCTAAATCCCGCTTCAAAAACTTTGACGTGTCCGTTCAGGGCCGTTTTGGCCAATTTTTGATACGTAGACAGTATTATATTCATTCGAAAGATCTTATTGAGCTCTACGGTTTTGCTTTTTGAAGCACCTTTTTAGCTTTTCTCTACAGTGAGATATAGCTGAGTTTCTTATTTTGGCGTTAAAAACTTGCCATTTTTGCAGAAATCAAATAATCCGCCATTTCTTGAACTACGCAAGCTGTACAATTAAACTAAGGGTGTCAACTTGAAGGTTTCGATTATTATTATTATTATTATTATTATTATTATTATTGTTATTATTATTATTATTATTATTATTATTATTATTATTATTATTATTATTATATTCGATTATTATTATTTTGAAGGTCGATTATTCGTGGGACTGTAATCTTCTAAATGCCATCCCCTACTGTCATAAAAATGTAGTTTTTGCAAAAAACATGGCCAAATTTTTTCCAGTGATTCTGGAGCATTTACTATGCAAGGTAGAGGGTTGCCACTTACTGGAAATGTTTGTTTGTTTGCCAGATTTGTTTCTGGCAAACCTGTTTGAAAAGAAGCGATGCCTAAATACCCCAAAATTTTGACATTTACAAGTCTTTCTTTACTCTGTACAAGTTTTGTAATCAGATTCAACGCGGAATAACTTTTGCCAATAGAAAATTGAAATATGTACACAGAACTGTAAATCGATCTAGGGTTTTTGCGGCGGTAGGCTAATGGCTTAACTACACTGCTACTGCAAGTCAAACTCATTCAGCTCTCAGTGGATTAATCTTCAGTGTCCTGGCGAAAATAAGGGAAGAGGACTCACTCAAAGTAGCCGAGGGCAAAGCTTAAATTTCAAACGTAGAAACAGTAGTTTGGCGTTTGCCAATGTGCTGCTATTAAACTCAATCGGTTTCAATGTTTGTTACTGTTTAATCTATGTATGGACCTCCTCTGTAATGTGATTCACGTGGTTTCGTAAATCTGCCTACAATTTGATGCAATACTCTAATTTGCATATTTCGCCATGCTACCTAATTTGCATAAACCGGATGTATATAAACTTATGTCGAAGGTTCTGGGATCAGTTGTTGTCTTATGATCTACATTGGAGTTCATCACATTGGTGGCAGCGGAAAACAAGCAGTAAGTCTAACTTTTATATTTTGGGTAGCTTGTTGATGACCGACCGCCCCAGGGATCCTCTTACTGGAAAATTTATTTCATATCAAGAGTTTTATCAAAGGCAAGTTTTTGAATTTGATTTGAAAATGACACAGCGCTGTTTAGTTACTCCCACCAGTTTTTCCGGATCTGATGGAGAAGACATTGAAGATTTCTTCGATGGCTTTGACAGGGCATGTGGTGCCAATGGGTGGGACAAAGCAGCTAAGGCTCGAATTGTGCCTGGCTTTTTAAAAGACAAAGCGGGTACTTTCTGGACCGCTCTACCTGTAAAACCGGAAACATATGAGGAAATTAAAACGACGCTCACGCTTGAGTTCAAGCCTCCCACAGAGCGGAGACAGCTTGGAACAAGCTAACGTTTCGAGTACAGGGTCCCTCCGAGTCGGTCGGTGATTCTCAAGCTGCCCTAGAGAAGCTAGCACGACGGGCGTTTCCAGTAGCTCATGCCCAAGACCGACAGGAAACTTTGCGGAGACATTTTATGCATCAGCTTAGGCCGGCGTTGCGTCAGGTTCTGTTCATTCAAAACCCTAGAACTTATAAAGAAGCCGTTGATTTGGCTCGTCGTTTGGAGAGTCCGGAGTCTTTGCTTCCTAATCTGTCCTCAGCAGAGGGCGAAGAGCAGCAAATGCTTCAGGCTCTTCGGAGACTAAAGCTGGGTCTGCGGGCATTAACGTTTCAACTGCAGCCCCTGACGCAGCGCTGGGTAAGCGGTTAACCGAATTGGAAGAGTCTGTCAAGTCTATGCGTGGGCTTCTGGAAGGTCTAACTGCAAAGTTGTCTAGTTCCGAGACTGGAGCGAGTACATCTAAGACACGTTCGCAGTCTGGTTATTATAATTGTGGTAGCCCTCATCATTTCTTGAGAAATTGTTCTACTGCTACAAATCGCAACCGAGGTCAAGGGAGAGGTAGAAATCCAAGAACGTTTCGTAATCAGAGAGGTAGCAACAATGGCACAGGCAACCAGGGAAACGCTCAGTAGTTGCTCAAAAGGGGAAAAGGGCAACTAATACCAATACGGTCCCCCATAGTGGGCTCGGCTTTTCGTCTCGCAATAGGCGAAAGCGCCCACAGTCTGTGGGTCTTCGCCGGTTGCGTGGAGGTAAGTAGTGTCCATTTGGGAGCTGTACTGGATGTAGTTCGGATTCGTGTCCATCAGCATCGATGGGCCAGTCCACTGCATCCAGCGGATCCTCAAAAGCTACCGGTTCTAACCATGAAGTATTAGACGATCCTACCACGAGTTATACTAGATTATCTTTGTTCTATATGAATTGCGTGCCAGAAGGTACAAGTGAGTTAGCTTTATTAGACTCAGCCGCTCAAGTTAGTACAATAAGTGAAGAACTGTTTGAAAGTTTGAAAGCTATGAATAAGAAATTAAAGTTGCACAAGGATAGACTTATAAAGCTTAAATGTTTTGGAGGTCACGAAGTGATCCCTAAAGGTAAATGTGTTTTCAATGTGTTAATAGGACGACAACGAATGCGACACACTTTTTACGTAGTTCGTGGCGTAAATCATTCCTGTTTACTCGGAAGCGACTTCTTGTCTCAGGTAAGCATTGACTTTGTTAATAGAGTCTTGTTCTATGAGCAAGAACAAGTCCCTATTATCGAAGACACCTGCATTTCTGATAACAGAGTCATCTTGTGGAGACATGCAGTATCCCTCCTAAAAGCGTGGATGTTGTGCAAGGTAAGGTGAGCAGACCTTTAGAGGGATTACTGTTTGAGCCAGTTATTTTGAAAGACGCCTCCATTGGACAAGATGCTGTCAATATGCTATTAGCTGCAAGATCTTTGGTCGATGTCAAAGACGGCTGCATTCCAGTTACAGTAATGAATCTGGGTACAAGCCCTGCCAAGATTTACAAAGGAGTGACTCTTGGATCTTTGTTCGCTGACGTGCAGGTGGTAGCTACCTTGGCTATCAATGAAAAACCTTTGGGTCCAGCAGCCGATGTTTTGGCCTCTGAAGTGGTAGAAGATTTTAGTGAACAACCGCTTCCTCAACGGAGTCAAATTTAGCAACGACAACTTGGACGAACAGCAGAAGAAGGCAATGTGATCTTTGCTGGGTGAGTACCATGATTTATTTGCTAAATCATTCAAAGATTTGGGAAGGTCTGGTCTAGTAACAGCAGAGTTGGATACACAAGGGCATCATCCTATTCACCAGCCACCGTATAGGATACCCCACGCAAAAAGGCAATACGTGGACGAATTCATTGAAGAACTATTAGACTCTGGGTTGATACGTCCAAGCCATAGTCCTTGGGCTGCACCCATTCTACTAGTTCGGAAGAAAGACGGAACCGACAGGGTATGCGTTGACTGCCGGAAACTTAATGCCATTATCAAAAAAGATACCTATCCTTTGCCAAGGATCGACGACACCATTGATCTGCTTGGGGGTGCCTGTTATTTCTCAACGCTAGATTTATTCTCTGGCTATTACCAACAGGAGCTGAGTGAAGAATCCAAGGAAAAAGCTGCTTTCATTACTCCTAAGAGACTTTACGAATGGAATGCAATGCCCATGGGACTATCCAATGCACCTGCTGCCTTCCAAAGATTGATGTCTGTAGTGTTTTCTGGCCTGCAGTGGAAAATCTGTCTCATATACTTGGACGATATTATAGTATTTGGAAGAACATTTCAAGAACATCTTGATCGACTGCGATTAGTTTTTCAACGACTGCGGGAAGCGAACCTGAAGCTGAAAGGTAAGAAATGGTTGTTTGCCCAGGAAGAGGTGCCTTATTTAGGCTACGTCATCTCCAAGGATGGTGTCAAACCGGATCCTGGGAAAACAAGGGCAAATGATGAATTTCCGAGACCGCAAACCATCAAGGAGCTGAAATTTTTCCTGGGTCTGGTTTCCTATTACAGGAAGTTTGTGAGAAACCTGGCTGATATTGCAGCACCTTTATACCAGTTACAGATGAAGAACGTTACATTCCTGTGGACAGAAGAATGCGAAACTGCCTTTCAAACTTTGAAACGGAGACTGGTAAGCGCGCCAATTCTAGGAATGCCTGATTTTTCAAAACCTTTTGTTCTGTACACAAATGCTAGTAATTTTGGTCTGGGTGCTGTATTGGCTCAAATCATTGACGAAAGGGAGATCACCATTGCTTACGCCAGTAGAACATTAACCAAAGCGGAGAGAGTTTATTCAACCATACATCGGGATGCACTAGCGTTTCACTGGGGTGTCAAGTATTTTCGACCATATTTGTATGGGAACCAAGTGACAGTGGTTACCGACCACAAACCACTACAGTGGTTAAATTCTATCCAAGATTTTCCAGAAAAATTGGCTCGTTGGAGATTGGAATTGGGACAGTGCAAAATTTTGGAAGTTAAGCATCGCCCTGGATTATCAAATGGAAACGCAGATGCCTTATCCAGACAACCCAATCCGGATGATACCATCGAGGTAAACTTAGTCAATGCTGACCTTAATCTGGATAATGTCAAGGAGGAACAAAAGACCAGTTTTGCAGGTTAATATATCGAAAGAAAGCTGGCGACGATGTTGTTTTGCCTCCTGGGTGCAGCGAAGGAAAGTTCGTTGTCCTTTGTCCGTGATGGAGTTTTATACTGCCGTTCACGAAGGAAGCGAACACTGCGTTTGGTAATACCAGTCGAGATGAAGCTAACTATTTTGGAGCTGAGCCACGATGCCCCGTTATCGGGACATTTAGGATTTCAGAAAACGCTTAGCAAAATTTTACCACGTTACTACTGGCCGAATCTGACTGCGGACATTAGATCCTACTGCAAAAGCTGTCTGAAGTGCCAAGAGAGAAAACAGTCACCTCGAAGTAAGCCTTCTTTGCAATCTATTCCTGTAACTGGACCTTTTGATATGATGGGTGTGGATATAAGGTTTGATATGATGTACTAGGACCGTTTCCAAAAACAAAACGAAAGAACAGGTATTTCCTGGTATTTGTTGACTACTTTACCAAGTGGTCGGAAGCTTTCGCTCTTAGCTCAGTGGAAGCAGACGTTGTCGCTAGGAAATTTGTAGAGGAAATCGTTTCTAGGCATGGATGCCCACGTATTCTGCTTTCGGATCAGGGTACTAACTTTACCTCCCGTTTGGTAAAGGACGTGAATAAAACTTTAAATTGCGAAAAAAGGCAAACAACGCCTTACCATCCACAGTGCGATGGTTTGACAGAAAGGTTTACCGTACACTAATAAGTATGCTATCTATGTATGTTAATGAAAACAAAAAAATTGAGACCAATATTTGGAATTTTCACTTTACGCATATCGAACCAGTGTGAATGCTAGTACTAGATTTTCACCCTTTGAATTAGTGTACGGCAGAGAACCGAAATTGCCTTTAGATGTTCAACTTCGAAAAGAGGAAAGGAAGTACACTGATCCAGCAGACTAAAGGCATCATTTAGTGAAAGGCTTGAAGGATATTTACACTCAAGCTAAGGAAAATATTGAAGGTTCCCAGCGAAAGCAGAAGAGCTACTACGATCAGCATGCGTCAGATGTCTCTTTTGCAGTTCACAACTGGTGATGCTCAAAATTGTACCTAAGGATCGGAGGTTGTTGCCTTCCTACAAAGGTCCTTATAGAATCATGAGAGCCACATCGCCGGTTAATTTTATTCTCGTCGATGAAAAGACAGGTGAGCTAACGAAAACGGTGCATGCTAAAAATCTGAAACCTTTTCACGGTCGCAACTAACAGGTAATCCCAAGATGGTAGGAATGATTGTTTGAATAATTGTAGAAAATTTGAGTATGAATGTTAGTATGTTTAAGTACCAGCATACTAACGTGTGAGTGAGTGTGTATGTTCTGTGAGTATAAATGTACTTTGTCCGAAGCTAGCTAAGGGCGCTACCCTTGGGTAATCTAGAACCTAATTGTTTTTTCCGTTTAGATGGACCGTTTATTGAAGTTTGATGAGTTGCGATCAACCAACAGTGCTGTTGTGATTCCCTTCATTAGCCACAGCAAGCAATATTCATGGCTCTCTAATTTCCACCACTGTCCTATCCGACTTCTGAACAAGAATTTTCCAGTGGGGGTTGAGCAAGCCTATCAGTTCATGAAAGCTTACGTGGTCAAAGAAGTGGTGAAGGAAGATCAAATTTTACGAAGCTCTTCCGCCCGTGAATGTAACATAATTAGTAAGAATATAACTGAGAGCAGGTTTTGGAAAACAACTAAAGTTGCAATCATGCTTAATTGTTTAGCTCGCAAAGTATACTCAAAATCCAGACTTGAAGGAACGGTTGCTGGGTACGGGAAATGCACTGTTGGTTGAGGCAAATCAGAATGATACTTTTTGGGGTATCGGTGTTACGGAAAGGCAAGTACGTTCATTACCTGTTGACCGAATAAGGAATCGGATGTCTACTTGCAACGTTCTAGGTAAACTTTTCATGCGAATTTGCAGTTTTCTAAGGGATGAGTTTAAATTGCGTAGAATGCTTGTGTTTACTAGTTTTGAGTTGGACTGTATGCAAGTTGACAACAGCTGTATTTTGCTTTCATTTGAATGTGCCACCTTATTGGAGATATCAAGGTACGTGGAATGTCTTTGCCACCCCATGCTAGAGGAATGTTTTCTAATTCTGGACGGACACTGGGCTTTTAATGAAGAATCAGGCAGGGGAAGGTCACCTCAGATGGTAGTAAGTCTGCTACTGAAATATTTAAGGGTAATCGAAAGCACAGTAAAGGTCAGGTCTTATATTTCGGGTTTGCTAAAGTCTGTTCATTGCTACAAAAGTGCTAAGAACGCTAAAGTGATTGAAAAGATCAATCAGCAGGTAAGGTGTCAACTAAACCAAACTATTCAGTGTTGCATGCATATGGAAGCGCTGGAAATGATGGACTGGAAATGGCAACAATGCAAGTTGGACAAGGAAGATTTTTTAAGGTTGTTATCCTGTATTGCAAGTTTCCGCGGATCATCTATGGTAACGTAAGTCTGAAACGATAAGTAGGAAGGACCTTTACCTTGGGGTCATCGGGTGTTTGCAGTACAGTTTAAAAAAGATCTTAGAAAACACTGACTAGTGTCCATAAAAGGCCAGTCGCAGGGTGAGTCCACTAATCGTGGGCCTCCTAGGAAAACATGTTGCGTCCTACCTCAGTGGGGCCCATGTTCTGCGTCAAACAGTGCTTGTATAATGTTTTAGATTAAAATGGACCAAGAATTGCCAGCAACGGACAGTAATGATTTTCGTCAACTTTCCATTGAGGAACGGGATGCCTTACTGCAGATTTTGCTGGTTGATTTGATGATTGACATTCAAAAAGTTCCTGGTTTGGCTCCCCGGTACCATCGCGCCGAACAGTTCACAACAGCTTTAGGAACCTTGAACATTGACCTGAGCGCCTGCCCAAAGGAGGTTCGCCGAGCTTGGAGAAGTACAATGTGAAGAACCATCCGGGCAAGCTTGGTGACCTTTCTCCACTTCATCGGAAAGAAAGAATTAAGGAGCACAAGGAGTACAACGCGGCATACGGCTATTACTGGAAGTTCATGCATGAATTCATTGCTGAACTGGACAGGCTCTATGCATCGGAGAGAGCCGAAAGTCGTCTTCCTGGCCCAGCCACACTTCCGCCAGAGCCTGAACCTCTATTTCAGCCAAAGGAAGAACCTATGGACGAAGAGCCGGATCAACCATTTGACCATCAGTTCAAAGAGGAACCCATGAACGAGGAATATGATTACACCAAATACGAAGCTGATGACCTTGATCCAGCTCTCGATAAAACGGTCCTTTCCAATATTCCACCAGATTCTTCGAATTGCGGCCTTCGCCACGACAGATATACCGGTGGGAGAAGGCGTGCTTATGGAAACTGAAGACCTCTACTTCCTTCTTCGCGGAAAAATGAACTATGAAGAATGGTGGCCAAAGATGGCCGTTATCAGAGGATGGAATGGTTCCTGATTGACTATCAGAGAAATCCGAATGGATGGACCCCTGCTTTGGCTTTACCGAAGTGCCGGGCAAGAGGACGGCCTCACTGAAAACGAAGAGCAGCAAAGGTAAGAAGAAGAGAAACTGAACAGTTGAATGTGTAAATGTGGTTTGGGGAAAATTGTGGTGAGAGGTGATAAAAATTTGCAAAATTTGGGAAGTGTCATGTGTGTCCAGCATCTGGGCCCGTGACTCTACCAACATGTTGCGTCCATTCAAACGGACGGGCCCATGTAATTTTGCTTGTGGTTTTTTCATTCTTTTATGTGAACGTCCAACAATTATGTTGGGCTCACTGGAACTGTTTGTATTGGAAGTGTTATTTGGTCTTGTTAATTTTATTTTTGGCTAATCTGGAAAGTCTGACCTTTGACTTTCGATATTTTGTTAGAATTGGTATAGTAATTTTTGTTAGGTTTGGTTTGGTTTGGTATTTTTTGTTTTTACTGTTATTGTTAACTTGAAATTTTGGATGACTTGGAAAAAAGAATTTTCGTTGGAAAGTAATTCAAATTTATTCGGTTAGACTCTAAGACTGGATGCATTGCTGCTATATATCACTACGTTACCCAACTCCTAATGAGTTGGGCACCACACAGTTTAAGGTCAATTTTGACTCAATTTAGGTTATATCCGAATATATACCTCCTACGCGGAGGGGTTCTATAAATACATAGTACGGAATTACACAGTCAATACAGTACAGGAACAGTCCTATCTCAGTATATATAGAAGTCTATCTTAGCTGTTGCCGGCCAGTAGGGCTACACAGC
>JASAND010017992.1:0-12559 GCA_030248195.1 Trissonchulus latispiculum
ATATATATATATCCTTTAAATATCCTTTAAATATATAATAAATATAAATAGGTATATATATCCTTTAAATTCCGGTTGAAGAAGTAAAGACAAAAGTTTCATGGGCACGTGACGTTATTTACCACAGCAAATATTGGTGGATGGTTCCATGTCAAAAGTTGCTCAGCTCACTTAGGGCTTTCATTTGGTACCAAATTTGACCACTTTTGAAAACTTTCATTTTTGACCGAAAATCGCCTAAGTCCCCACCCCACCCCACCCCACCACAGCACTCTACAGCCACTTTGAGCATGCAGTTCTATGACAAAAGTTGCTCCGCTCGCTTAGGGCTTTCATTTGGTACCAAATTTGACCACTTTTGAAAACTTTCATTTTTGACCGAAAATCGTTTAAGTCCCCACCCCACCCCACCACAGCACTCTACAGCCACTTTGAGCATGCAGTTCTATGACAAAAGTTGCTCAGCTCGCTTAGGGCTTTCATTTGAAAACTTTCATTTTTGACCGAAAATCGCCTAAGTCCCCAGCCCACCCCACCACAGCACTCTACAGCCACTTTGAGCATGCAGTTCTATGACAAAAGTTGCTCAGCTCGCTTAGGGCTTTCATTTGGTACCAAATTTGACTACTTTTGAAAACTTTCATTTTTGACCGAAAATCGCCTAAGTCCCCACCCCACCCCACCACAGCACTCTACAGCCACTTTGAGCATGCAGTTCTATGACAAAAGTTGCTCAGCTCGCTTAGGGCTTTCATTTGGTACCAAATTTGACCACTTTTGAAAAATTTTATTTTCGACCACTTGACCCCCCCACCCGACTGACCCTTCAAACGGCAAAGTGGAACCAGCCCAGCAAAATAGGTACGTCGGACGGCAAAACAGATACCGGGAATGAGCTGGGCACACCAGAAAACCCCTATAGACAAAGTTTTGAGAGGCCAGGTAAAGCCTACTATGGACCTCCAGGAAGCGGTTTCCGACTTGACCCTCCCGACGGCAAAGTGGAACCAGCCCAGCAAGATGGGTGGGTCTGACGGTAAACCTGACTGCGGGAATCGATTCTCCGTGCCAGAAAACCATTGTATGGAAGATTTGAGCGTTCAAAGTTAAATAGGTAGCGAGAAATTTCGATTTTTCATTTTTCGAATTTTCGCCATCTTTGACGGGCCACTGTGGTCGCTAGGGAAGTGATAGAGAAACGCAACCTGGACCGTTAGTTAGTTCAATATATGTAATTTCTGAATATAAAAAGAAATCAGCTCCAGCTCGTAACGTTCGACCTGAGCGACGACCACAAAAATGGTCACTTTTCGCTATGAGCCGACTTTGCGGCGCCACTGCGGCGCTGTGGCGCAGCTGCGGCGCAAAAAAAGTTGTGATTCTTAAATTCTTTAGAGGGTACTACTAGACCCCATAGCCCTTTAGGTTGGCCCACCGCTGCAGATCACGTGAAAGCGGCGAACATTATGTACAATACAACCATCAAATAGGAGAAACCGGAAAAAAAACATCGCCGCCATAACCGGTCCGGTGCGCAACTTTTTAACGGTAAGTGATACGGGGCTGAAACTTCACAGACATACTAAACTCGATGTGCTCTACAATTTGCGCATGAAATCTGCGCAGGATCTGCGCAGGATTTTGCGCAGCTTCTGCGCAGCTTATTTTACACTGTCTCCAGCCACTTTTCACACATATTATAGGGGTCGCTGCCGCGACCCCTATGATATATATATATATATACGTATATATACAAGTAACAAAAATGCTCCGCACAAAAGGGGATAATATGTGTGTTGGGCCTATATATGTCTGTCGTTTAAATTCCGGTTGAGAAAGCAAGTATATAAATCCGACACAGCAAGTTTGGGTGGGTGTATGGCGAAAGTTGTTCAGTTCGATGCGGGCCTTCATTTGACTAGAAATTTGACAACTTTTGAAAATTTTAATTTTTGACCCAAAATCGCCTAAGTCCCCACCCCACCCCACCACAGGCCTCTACAGCCACTTTTGGTAGGCACTTCTATGACAAAAGTTGCTCAGTTCGATGCGGGCTTTCATTTGGTACCAAATTTGACCACTTTTGAAAATTTTAATTTTTGGACCAAAATCGCCTCAGTCCCCACCCCACCCCACCACAGGCCTCTACAGCCACTTTAGGTACGCACTTCTATGACAAAAGTTGCTCAGTTCGATGCGGGCTTTCATTTGGTACCAAATTTGACCACTTTTGAAAATTTTAATTTTTGACCAAAAATCGCCTAAGTCCCCACCCCACCCCACCACAGCCCTCTACAGCCACTTTAGGTACGCACTTCTATGACAAAAGTTGCTCAGTTCGATGCGGGCTTTCATTTGGTACCAAATTTGACCACTTTTGAAAATTTTAATTTTTGGCCCAAAATCGCCTAAGTCCCCACCCCCACCCTACCACAGCACTCTACAGCCACTTTGAGCATGCAATTCTATGACAAACGTTGTTCAGCTCACTTAGGGCTTTCATTTGGTACCAAATTTGACCACTTTTGAAAAATTTTATTTTTGACCACTTGACCCCCTACCCGATTTACCTTTCAAACGGCAAAGTGGAGCCAGTCCAGCAAAATGGGTGGGTCGGACGGCAAAACGGACACCGGAAATGAGCTGGGCGCACCAGAAAACCCCTATGGACAAAGTTTTGAGAGGCTATGCACAGTCCTATATGGTGTTCTTGGAAGTCGGTACCGACTTGACCCTCCCGACAGCAAAGTGGAACCAGCCCAGCAAAATGGGTGGATCGGACGGCAAAACGGACACCGGAAATGAGCTGGGCTCACCAGAAAACCCCTATGGACAAAGTTTTGAGAGGCTATGCACAGTCCTATATGGTGTTCTTGGAAGTCGGTACCGACTTGACCCTCCCGACAGCAAAGTGGAACCAGCCCAGCAAAATGGGTGGATCGGACGGCAAAACGGACACCGGAAATGAGCTGGGCGCACCAGAAAACCCCTATGGACAAAGTTTTGAGAGGCTATGCACAGTCCTATATGGTGTTCTTGGAAGTCGGTACCGACTTGACCCTCCCGACAGCAAAGTGGAACCAGCCCAGCAATATGGGTGGGTCCGACGGCAAAACTGCTTACGGGAATCAATTCGCCGTGCCAGAAAACCTTTGTATGAAAGAATTGAGCTTTCTAAGTTGAATACACAGCGAGAAATTTCGATTTTTCATTTTTCGAATTTTCACCATTTTTGACCGGCCACTGTGGTCGCATGGGAACTGATAGAGAAACGAAACTTAGCTATTTAGTTAGTTCAATATATGTAGTTTCTGAATATAAAAAGAAATCGGCTCCAGCTCTTAATGTTCGAGCTGCGCAGCGACCACAAAAATCGTCACTTTTCGCTCTGAGCCGACTTTGCGGCGCCGCTGCGGCGCTGTGGCGCACCTGCGGCGCAAAAAAAGTAGCGATTCTTAAATGGCGCATGGGGTACTACCAGACCCTATACCCCTTTAGGTCCGGCCTCCGCTGCAGATTACGTGAAAGAGGCGGAAAGTCAGGACAATACGACCATTAAATAGGAGAAACCGGAAAAAAAACATCGCCGCCATAACCGGTCCGGGGCGCAACTTTTTAACGGAAAGTGATACGGGGCTGAAACTTCGCACACATACTAAACTCGATGTGCTCTACAATTTGCGCATGAAATCTGCGCAGGATCTGCGCAGGATTTTGCGCAGCTTCTGCGCAGCTTATTTTACGGTGTCTCCAGGGACTTTTGACACATATTATAGGGGTCGCTGCCGCGACCCCTATGATATATATATATGAGTGGATTTCTGAGTGGTTCAGATCTGGAGTCGTTGTTGGCGGACAACCTTGAAAAATCAATTTTCTTCGTACTATACCAGTTGATTAGGATTAGTAGGCATAGTAAAACCTACAAATATCAGCTTGTTTTGATGAGCGGTTAATGAGTAAGGTCCATTTTTGTGTTTTTGCCATGGCGGCTAAATGGCTAATTTTACTTCTTGGCTTTGTTCCACTGTATTGAAAGATATATACGTGGTAGGGTGCTACTTTTGGCCCTCAAATTTGAGAAACCAAATCTGAGAAATTTTATTTTTTTTCGATTTTTCAACACCAAAAATGCGACCGAAAAATCGAAAAAAATAAAACTTCTCAGATTTGGCTGAAATTGATCTAAAACACTGTCTATGGTACCTAGTTTATGTGCTAGCAGTATTAGCTCACTATCTTTTCCCATTAGTCGGTTATGGCGGCCCAAACTTGACTTAATCGCTGTTTTGGCCCAAAATCGTAGATTTTTCGAACTTTGAAGAGCCATATCTCAAAACTGGGTCTGGGATTTGGCTCATTTTTGGCCAGCAGGTTTGTTATGATCCTAAAAATGATATATTACAAAATTGCGTCCCGCCTCGCTGTAATAAGTTCTCTAGCTCGAATAAACTTACTTCGCACTACTCTCGTCAGGTGGGGTGAGTGACCTTAAAACTACTGTTTTCGAAAACTACATGACAGCTGAATTAGAACGCCTGTTGCATAGCCATAGTAGCGCCCTATGAACAATTTGAGGACCAAAAGTAGCACCCTACCACGTATATATCTTTCAATACAGTGGAACAAAGCCAAAAAGTAAAATTGGCCATTTAGCCGCCATGGCAAAATCACAAAAATGGACCTTACTGATTAACCGCTCATCAAAACAAGCTGATATTTGCAGGTTTTACTATGCCTACTAATCCTAATCAACTGGCATAGTAAGAAGAAGATCGATTTTTTGAGGTTGTCCGTTCCATCTGCGAGCATCCCAGAAATCGACTCATATATATATATATATATATATATATATATATATATATATATATATATATATATATATATATATATATATATAATGAAAATCCGATCCGTCCTAACCACATTGGGTTTCCCCCAAGCTAGTCCATTAACAAGAAGAAGAAGAAGAAAAAATAATGAATGAAATGAATAATGAAATAATGAATTCTGCCTACGTATTCAGCTATGTATTTTATGACGGGCTGTCCAATGAATCTTTCAACAATTGCAATCTTTGCGCAACCTCCTCCTACCCCCTTGAAAATTTTTTGCCCCTTCTCTCTGAAATTTTCGACCCCCCCCCCACAGTCCCTCCTTCGGAGTTTTATCTTTTGTTACTTACATTTTATATATAAATTATCAGGACAGGCCCCTGTGTTTGACTTAAGCCAAGCCACTGGCTGAGTGTTTGCCAATTTTTGACGGATGGATATTTTCGACTTTAATCACAAAAAATCTATTTTGTCAAGATTGTTTTACAGATCAGCGATAGTAGTTCAACATTTAAAAGCTATACCTAACAACTTGAATTCATGATTGTAATGTTTAGCATTACGTGCAGATTGCATTGCTTTTTAGTGTGTTTTAGCACTGTTTGTTTTTGTTACTGTTTCCGTGTCGCATTGTATTTTTACTGTTTTAGGTTCTCAGTATCAGTAAGATTGTGCTAATAGTTTTGATTCTATCCGGCCAAAATCCATTGCCTGCGCTCGGTCTCAACACGCCGGGTGTACTACTTTGGGCCCAACAAAATAAGGTAATTACATTCACGTATTTCAGTTTAGCTGGACTTTTTAGGCGAAAAATTGGGATGGGAAAGTGGGGGGTTCTCCCGCCCAACTAGCCACCAAATATCCAGTAAAGTTGGTCTGTCTTCCACATACGTATATACTGCTATAAGTAAGCTGAAAAGTGCTGATAAAGTTAGTTTTAGCACCAAAATAGACGATTCTAGACTAAAGATTTCTGACGATGCCTGGCAATTTTTGACCAAAAATCCTCTTAAATATTAGCAATTTATAGGCATCCTGAGGTAAGTGGGTGGGGGAAGCAAAAAATGTTGAAATGGTTTTGAGTAGGGAAACCAAAAAAGTGGAGGAAGCACCCGCCTCTCCCCAGTGAATAAAGCCCTGACGTTTATATCACTCAGTGTTAGTTTGCAGGGTTAATCTTGAGGATGCCGTACAGCAGGGATGGGCACCGGAAAAAAACTACCGGAAAAAACCGTTTTTTCCGTTTTTTTCCGCATGCTTCGGAAAAATACTCGCGAGTTTTTTCCGATAAGTTGAAAAATTTTTGAAAAATTAGCAGTAAAATTGGAAATTTTGGGAAAATTTTTAAATTTTTCCGAAAAAATCTAGAAATTCTTTAAAATCGTCTGTATTTATAGTTTATCGCTTGAAAATACGTTTAAAAGCTTAAATTCGTTAAAATTCGCTCAATTTTGGCACTCCAGAAACAGTTTGAAGCCTTTGGTGACATCGGAAAAAAACGGAAAAATACTGGAAAAAACGGAGAAAACCGGAAAAAACTAGTTTTTTTCCGCAATAATTTTTTTCCGGAAAAAACCCAACCCTGCCGCACAGTTATGCATAATATACTACAACTTAAGCCACAGCGCTGTTTAGTCGAAAGTAAGTAGCAAAAGCAAATTTTTCTACATTTTGCTAGGCTTTTCAGGAAAGATCGCAAATTTTTGGGATCTCGGGAGTTTCCCTTACCCGAGCCTAAATTTTAGCAGAAACGGGCGAAATGTTAGCAGAATGTTTTGAGAAATTTGTGCTGCGCTGGTATATACGTAACTTATTCCACCAAATTGTCTGTTTTAGCTAAGCAAGCATCCAAGCGTTTTTGAGAAATTGTATATATTCATGCCCCCTCATGGCAAAAATATATACCCCGATTATTAGGTATCATTTTTGTGTTTTTCTTTGCTTTTTGCAGCTCTATGCCTGTATGATGTTGTTCTTTATTGGGAATGCCATTGAAGGACAGCTGATCTCCACTGGGGCCTTTGAGATATCTTTCAACGGTTTGTTTCTTTCGGTTGTGTTTTTCGTATCATTTATTTTAATATGAAAAGGGATAGGGGCAGTAGACAGTCATGGAATTTTGTAGTATTTCTGCACATAATACTGAATTGCATGTCAGCATGCAATGCATGTAATATTGCATGCATGTACATGTATGTACGTATGTTTTCGGTTCAGTATGCCCCAAGCAAGGCCGCACCCAGGGGGGGGGGGGGTTGTGGGTAGACCAACCTCTTTTGGATTCCTAATTCCTAGAAACTGCAAAAGTGAACCTTTCAGCCAATCTTAAGATTTTTCTGAATTATTATAATAATTGGGCTTGACCTCGGACCGCCCTCCCGCCAGACCTTGGACCCTCCCCTTTCTAAAATGCTGGGTGCGGGCCTGGCCCCATGAAATTGTCCGTATTAGCATGGCCATGGTTTTCGAACCGAAATCGAGATTTTGTAGGGAAATTTTCTCTGGGTTAGAATGAGGAGTCATGGTTGAAGCAACTTTTCAGTTTATTTTACTTTTCGCAAATATTTCTTCATTTTTCTTATATAATTTCATTTTCCTGTATAATTCAATTTTTTTCAGATGTGCCGGTCTGGTCTAAGCTGGAAAATGGACGTGTGCCCTCCCCCCAGGAACTATTCCAAATCATTGATTCCCACATGCGAATGAGCAATCCCTCACATCAGCCCCCCTTAGATAAGACTGGCGGCTCTGTCGGCTCCTCCATGAGGCCTGTAGAAACAGTGTATGACTGTCCCCTGTTTTTGGTTATCCCTTCCGAACAATCTGAGGAAAATGAGGTACAGTTTTAAATTGTATGTATACAGTCGTAACGTCCATAATTAATTCCTCCTATATATTTAGGAAGGCGAGTAAGCCACTAGAGGACTTCTCTTCTTGGCATTGCGTAACGGTGCTCCGACCGACCACAATATGCGAATGTTCCCCCGTTTGGTGGGGGGGAAGTTCTCTTCAACCAAGCATACCCCCCTCCGTGTGGTGGGGAGGGGCGGGGGGGAGCAGAAAAGAGGTCCCGTTTGGTTGGGGGGAAGGTAGAGCAGAAGATCACGCTAGTTTTTCAATTGCAACACGGGGGGGGGATATGCTTGTCGAGCCCTCACCAAACGGGGGAACATTCGCGTATTGTGGTAATAACAATACTATACAATACAATTGTTATTACCACAATACGCGAAATGTTCCCCCGCCCTTTGAGGGTCGACAAGCATACCCCCGTTTTTCAAATAGAACAAAAACTACCGTAATCCAGTGTTTTTGTTTGGCCCAACACGTTTGCGCCTCTTCTGCCACTGCCCCAAACATCGCAAATTTGTAGAAAAAGTGGGCATAGCCAGAAAAATACTATCCATTTAGCTAAAATTACGGTTTCGTAAACGTATTAGCATTTGTCTTCATGTTTCTAGAATGTTCAGTACTATTAGTCTCTTACACAAAAGATACTAAAAACTAGGGTTGCACTGAGGCCTGGCTCTGGCCCCGGGGCCAGGCCCCGTTCCGGTGGTCAGGCCCGGGCTGGACCGGGGCCAGAACTCAGCTAAATTTTTAGAAGTTTTACTGTTATTTTACCATAATTCTGCAACTTTTCATGCCAAAAAAATGAATAAGAACAAGAAGATAATCACTTGGCTGAAGGAAAACTATATTAATATAGTGTTTGTTGTACCCGATTTCCATGACTAGTTGGAATTTTTTTAGAAATTGAGCTAATTTCTTTCCCTGCGCCCCGGCCCTGTCCTAACCGGGGTGAGTATTTCGGTCCCTGACTCCGGCCCTGGTGCATCTCTACTAAAACCAAAAATCTAAATGGCCTGAATGGGAGCATAAACCTAAAAAACTACGCAACGGGGGTCTGGGAACCGGAGCCCTGGGCGGTAAAATTTTCAAAAAATCCAATTAGCAATTTTTGTGACTTTTCAGTGATTAATCTTAGTAATTTACTTTTTTGTGTCGGGAAAGTGCGCACGCGTGCGCACAACCCAAAATTGTTTGCTAAATTCAAAGAAAAAGTGTGTCATTGCGCACTTTTTTGAGCAAATAAAAACACAGCCGTAATCTTCTTCTCTACCCCCCACCAAACGGGGAGCTCTTCTGCTACCCCCCGCCCCCCCACCAAACGGGGGAACATTCGCATATAGTGGTCCGTCGGAGTACTGTTACAAATGCCAAGAAGAGAAGTCCCCTAGTGGCTTACTCTTCTTCTTCTTATATAGTGCAATTATGCACTCTTGGTCGTAAGGTAGCGAGTGAGACTGCTATCATTTGAGTGAAAATGGTCGAATGTCAGATGAAAGCCCTAGGTGAGCTAAGCAGCTTTTTTATAGAATTTGCGTTTCACTTTGTGATGCCTACATAACTGTAGCCAAACAACCCAGTAATTGAGTTTCGGCTTTAAAATAGCATCGTGAATTCGTTTTGTTGCAGTCTTTGCGATTAATTGACTATTTAATAGTGTCTAATTCGTTCACGCAACGCTTACTGTGTAGGGTTGCTCGTACTGATGATTCTCTGACGTTGTATAATCTTGATTTTAAATTTGTGCTTGAATGAAATTTTGATTTTTCCTTCTTCTGTCATTTGTTTTTTCACCTGTTCTAGGCGGAAAAAAAAAGATGAAACTGGAAATTTTCCTTTTCCTGATGGCAAAGAATTTCTCTTTTCCGGTCAGTGGCGGGCGAATTTCCTTTTCATTCTTTCATTGATGATGAAGAGCTATGAAAACCCAATGGTCACATCTGCCGGATGTAATTTCCACCATCAGTTTTTCCTCTTGTCTTTTTATTCTTTTTTCAGTTTTTGACACTAATTATATAATTGTATTTTATTATTTATGTATGTTATGTACTATGTGTATGTTAATGCTGCGCGAATATTATTGTTCTGTATTGCTGCAAGTTGTAGGAAAATGTTGATTTTTATGGGACGATTTTGTCAATTCCATTGACTTTGCGTGTGTATCCTCGATTGCTACAACGTTTGACGTGATTTTGCTAACTTGGCAAAGTTTTTTGACAATTTTTTGCAGTTAGCGATAATTTTTGGCGAAATTTGTGATAGCATCTCGAAGCTGGAAAAGTCTACTTATATACTCTGTAAAATGTTAACTTTTTCAGCTATATATACCGCATTGCAACTGGCAAGATTGTTATTGTCTTGTTACTGTCGTTTTGCTTTTCTGGTTTGTAAAATGGACATCCCCCTCTGTAGGGTTACCTCTTCAGCTATCAATCATTCTAAAAATGTCTTGTCTGGATTTACAAAGATTTTAGCGTTCGTTTTGTGTCAGCTTTTATCAGTGTAAAAATGTTTAAAATTTGAATTCGAAGATTTTGCTGTCTTTATAATAACCATACATTCCACTAAGGCTTGGTTTGCTAAAGTATGTAACAAGTAACTAAGCATATACTCTGCTGATATTTTAATTTTGGTGAGTTTAGAGTTTGATGGAAATTTTCGGGACCTAGAAGAATTTTGTTTGGCTAATTTCATAATAGTAGACTGATAATTATTTTATGTTGTGATTATATGACTGGGTATTTTACACTCTGAACGCTAATTTATACTTAACCGTTTATAAATAATAATTTATACCACGTAATATACTGCAATGTAGTGTATGTAGTTCTAAAATAGAAATAATATGGGATCCTAAACAGCAAATCCAAAATTGGCTAATTTCAAGAGCTTATTACTGTAAATTGAAATTGTGTTAAATTAATATTGATCCGTTGCTATCATAAATATAAATCTGATTGTTATTATTCTTTATCTTTACCCTAGTATTGCTCTCGTTGTGATTTGTCTAGCGTCTCACTGTCGTCTTACGTATTTATTTGTATGCTGCACAATATGAGCCTGAATTATAACATCGTAAGAAAAATGTGGTTTGATTTCTAGAGGGATGGAGGCAGACAGAATTGGCTTTTAAGCCTTCTCGTTGTAACCGTGAATCAGCTTGTGCTTAGTTCCTTGCTCATGGGAATTTGTGAAAGCCTTGCGGCAGTGGGGATTCGTATCTAGTGCTGTCGGATCCCAAGTCAAACGTCTTTACTACTTGGCTGCCAGGGTATTGCCTCTCGTGTAAGCAAATGTAGCTTATTTTTCTTCTTCTCGCTGTCGGTTTGAGTGATGCCAACAAATTGTCGAGCTTGACAGATTTATCTCTGTTTTCTTGGTTTTCCACACTTTTCTCAGCCCTTCGTCTTTGGCCACATTACGACAGCAAAGATGATGTCTACAGTTTTTGTTTTCATATCTTGTAAGTCATCATGTTAAGCAATTGCGTACCACGTCGAGGCGTGCGGGTGCTGGTGTTCATGAGGACCTCACGCTATCCCATTTTTGGCAGTTAAGTAATAAAATCGAAAGTTGACAAAAGTTAGGAGAAAGACCTAACACCATGTGGGCTTAAAAAGAGAATCCTAGGGTAATAGAATTAGAGTAATAAACTGACATAACCCACCCATTCTGCATTAGCCAAATTTGTTTAAATTTTAGTTCAAGGCTAGACGTTGAAACAACGACAAATTTGATTTTAATAACTGATTGATACGTGGTCAATCCTTTTCGCAACGAACGTTAGCCAATCTCAGCTGGTGCCTTGACTTTCATTTCTGTGAGCATGTTCTGCTGTTTAGCTCCCTGCTAGGCTAGTCTGGTACTGGGCGTGTTCTTTCTGGGTCCAGCATGATTGCGTAAATGTTACTTGAAGTGCTATCTTAGTGTTGTTTAGTTTCAGTAAGTGACTAGTTTCAGTTTCAGTCTGGGAACACAAAACAATTTGTTTCCGTTTAAAGTTTCAGGCTGAGTTTCAGTTTCCAAGGTCATTCAGAAAAGTGCAGTTTCTGGCATTCAGGAAATCCTTATAACCATAAATTTAGGATTATTTAGGTTCCAACTGCAAAATATTAACAAAATGACAGCTTAAAACCTTCAGAATTTTATGTTTTGAGAAAAGACTAAAACAAGTTTCAGTTTGAGTTTAAGGTTTGGTTTCAGTTTCAGTTTCAGTCAAAGCGGCCCTAAAAGAACAGTTTCAGTTTCAGATTTATGTTTCAGGTCTGCTTCCAAAACATTTTCAGTTTCAGATTTATGTTTCAGATCTTCTTCCAAAACAGTTTCAGTCGGCGGCCTAAAAGAACAGTTTCAGTTTCAGATTTATGTTTCAGGTCTTCTTTCAAAACAGTTTCAGTTTCAGATTTATGTTTCAGGTCTGCTTCCAAAACATTTTCAGTTTCAGATTTATGTTTCAGATCTTCTTCCAAAACAGTTTCAGTTTCAGTCGGCGGCCTAAAAGAACAGTTTCAGTTTCAGATTTATGTTTCAGGTCTGCTTCCAAAACATTTTCAGTTTCAGATTTATGTTTCAGATCTTCTTCCAAAACAGTTTCAGTTTCAGTCGGCGGCCTAAAAGAACAGTTTCAGTTTCAGATTTATGTTTCAGGTCTGCTTCCAAAACATTTTCAGTTTCAGATTTATGTTTCATATCTTCTTCCAAAACAGTTTCAGTTTCAGTCGGCGGCCTAAAAGAACAGTTTCAGTTTCAGATTTATGTTTCAAGTCTTCTTTCAAAACAGTTTCAGTTTCAGATTTATGTTTCAGGTCTGCTTCCAAAACATTTTCAGTTTCAGATTTATGTTTCAGATCTTCTTCCAAAACAGTTTCAGTTTC
>JASAND010017993.1:0-18049 GCA_030248195.1 Trissonchulus latispiculum
GTATGCTTCGTTCAGTTTTGTATTGCTATGAAACAAAGTTAAAGTCGCCAAATGAACAGAAAATACGTGGTCTGCGAAGTCGAACACCTTTATGAACATTGATTATAAACATAATCTTTTGTCATTTCCGTGCAACCCTGCCCGTTGTGGTGAGCGGACCGCTAGTCAGACATTCAAATTTTCCTCTTCATTTCCGTTCATTTTCAAACAGTAAACATTTAACAGAAACGATGCTGAGTTTTGACAAAGCAAACGTCAATGCGAATTAAAAGATGATGTTGTTTCAGATGTTTTCAGTCAAACCATTCTGGACTTGGCGAGCGGACGGCATGTACTCTAGGAAGTTGGAATCAAGTACTTTCTGTCAAAATTCTTGTCGGTTTTTAACTTTTCATTTTTCTGGACAGTTTCGTGTTTGTTGTGTCTGTGGATCATTGAAAACAGAAAATTCTCTTTCAAATGACGTTACTCCCACAGTTGGACCATTAAGTTGGTTCGCAAATCGGCTTTTGACGAACCAAATAAAAATAAAACCTGGTGGATCAATAAAACTTATTGTTGGATCATCCACTCCAGCTCATGCTACGTCTGGATCAATCAGTTTTGACTTGAACTCATTTTTTCACAAACGTTGGATACTGCAGCTGCCATTTATAGAGTTACCATCCATTTTATACTTATCTCGTTAGTGGTGTTGATTCAGCGTGTTCTTTCAGCAAAAATATCGACGTCCCTCATTCTGGTAGCTCAGATTTTTTGTTACAAGCTTTTGCTCCCTCAAATTTTGTTAAATTTTGCCATTTTTTCAAATTTTGCTTTCTTGGTGCGTATATATTACGAAATGCAGTTTAACAATTTCTTATATTTTTGTATTACAAGCTGGAAGCATCAATATACTTACGAGCAGTTACGAGAGACAAACTAAACGTTGCAGCAGTAGAAAACTTTGAAGATTGCCAGTATTTATTTTCATATTTTTAAGGTCCTTTTTAAACAAAAGACGATCATTGTTTAAGCATATAGAACGAACCGACCATGGCAGTATCCCGCGAAACCCTGCCATCCCATCAGTATATGTTAATCATTTTAGTGTTTTTGTGTAATCAAGCGGCGGCTACATATTTCTTCCTGATTTATATCGGTTTGTATAGGAACCTGTGCTCTGGCAGTAAATATTAATCATTAAAACAGTTCCTGAAGTGGACTGGAAATTAAGTTTACTAAGCAATTATACTTGTTTGCCAACTTCTCAACATGTAAACTATTTCGTTTGCTATGGTCAGATTCATGATAAACTTACTTATTTATATTCTTATAATTATGCCGAAAATATTTATATAACCTGAACCTTAACAATTACAGGATGTATGCTTCGGATTTGACGGATAGGAATTAACTTCAAAATATATATATTACCAGTTTTGGAACTTCTGTTTTAGTCTTGGAAAACGAAAGCTTCAATCAGAATTTAAGATCAAAGAGAAAAAACGACGACAAAGAACCGCACCGGCGTCAATAACGTTATTTGAATAGTGAACATTAGAAACTATACTAATAAATTTAGTTTGCTTAATTCATTTGTTGTAGCCATTCCGGTTAACATAAATCGTTGGCAACAAAACGCTGGCTTACATTTTCCGCGTGTTAAATGTAGAGTGGTTAACAGTGTAAATTGGGTTTTCGAGGGAGCCGAGCCGAGGAGACCAGACTTGCTCCAGCCGCAGGATCGATTTCAGGATCGGCTTGTGTCTTCAGGGTCGGTTTCAAGATCAAATTTAATTTCGAGAACAATGGAGAATAATTTTAGGATCGTAGTAAAACTTCTGGATCGGTTTCAGGATCGGCTTGAAACTTTAGGTTCGGTGTCATGGTCGACTTCTAACTTCGGGATCCGGCGTAGCGGTGGAACCTGATTTCACAATCGGATGACAAATAACAAGATCCAGTTTTTGTTTTAGACACTCAATGCAGAGGTTAGGAACCACCCCTAGGTCCTGAAATTACAATCCGATCATCAAAGATATCCGCTGCTCTTCGTCAAATTTAGAAGTCCCTAGGGAAAATGCTCCTGCAGTCGCATGTAAAAGGCAATGTTAGCTATGATGGTCAACATTACGCCAAGGGCAAGATTTAAAGGGTCTATATGAGCCATGATGTAATTAAGTATGTTCAGGATAGGAGGTGACTAAAATCAGGATCAGGATCCATTTCAAAATCGGCTTGTAACTTCAGGATCCGGCTTAGGACAGGATCCTGAGTTCAGGGTCGGCTGTCTATAAACAGGAACCATTTCAGGATCGGCCTATAACTTGCAGGATTAGTTTCAGGAAATTTTAGCGATTTCCTGAGATAGATCCTGAACTCAGCATCCACTCCTAAGCCAAATCATGAAGTTATAAGCCGACTCTGAGATGGATCTTGTTTTTAGACACCCGACGCTGAACTGAGGGTTCACTCCTAAGCCTGATCTGGGGGTTAAAGCCGATCTAAGTTTCCAGTCACCTGCATCAGATATTTTATCCTGTCCATGAACCAGCCCCACGACTTTATATTGACACTTGGACTCTACACTGTAAAAAATTTCGCAGTTGTCTATTTTGCTTAAATAGGGAATAAGTGACATCCTAACTAATTAGATAGCTGTTCTGTGATTGCAACTATCCTGTAAAATTAGACGAAGGTTACCCATTTTCACGTCGTAACAACTATCCTAATTATTTAGTGCTTCAAGATTCTAGATAAAACATATAGATAACAGTTAGCTGAAAATCATTGATAAGCTCGACACCGAAGAAATGCATCACCATAAGTAGAATCACGCTAAGAACTATCTGAATGACCATTACCATTAGTATGGATAGAAAGTGTCCATTCTTTTTACTCAAGAGTTATCTACACTAATCAGATGAGTACTATTCTGGTCTTGCTTGTCTTGCTACAATTTTTGTACAATTCACAGCAACTATCACAGATTCATTATTGTCGCAGTTTGAATGCTAAGGAAAAAAAAGTGAAATTATCTTGTTTTGCCATGAACCTGTAACGTTACGGATTGCAGCAGCTTTGATTAAGCTTAGACTCCAAAGGTTAAAAGAACTTGTCTGGAATGCCGGCCTAGATCAAGCATGCGACTCTAGTTTCTCAGTAAAACTAATTGACTATTCCTCTGCTGGTAACCTCAGCTGAATTAGAAGAAATCAGCTCTTTTTGACTCCACCATGTAACGTTACGGATTCCTCATGCTTTGATTACGCACAGCGTCTTCTTGTTAAGAGAGCTTGAAAGACGGAACTCCTGGACTAACATCGCATTCCTTGCTTCCCGTTGACAAACTGATTATTGTCGCTGTTCGAATGCTAAGGTAAATAAAGTGAAATTAGCTTGTTTTGCCATGAACCTGTAACGTTGCCGATTGCAGCAGCTTTGATTAAGCTAAGAGTGCAAAGGTTAAAAGTACTTGTCTGGAATGCCGTCCTAGATCAAGCATGCGACTCTAGTTTCTCAGTAACGCCAATTATTTTTTCAGGAGTTTTTTTATCAAAAAGGCAACCCTTTCATCTGGGTATGTCCGTTTTTATTCATCATCTCGTTACCACCCCTGCCCCCCCCTCCAACTTTTGCTAGAGTTGACTGATTGGGCTGAAGTTTTCAGTGGACGTTTGGAGAGGGGTGAAGTGTTGACTGAAGCCCGGGCACTCCGAAATTTACCAAATTCCGGGAATGGCGAATCCCGGAATTTTTTAGAGTGGTAAGGGGGACCAAGGGAAACGTAAGAAGTTCTTGTCTTTGATTTCGCTCAAAAGTTTTTTCATAGGGTAATTCGATAGCGCTGATGTCGAAACTGAAATAGAAGTTTCCGGAAAATTTACGAATTTCGAGATACTGGACCCGGAATATTCCAGATTTTAAAATATTTGGCCAAAAGTGATACTTATGATACTTAAATAAAAGAGCTCGTCGAGCTGAGCAATCTTCCTTCTTGCAACATTTTCCGGAATTGCGTCAAGCGAAAGTTATGGCCGAAAAACTGAAAATCCAGGAATTCACGAAAACCCGGATTTTTTACAAAAACATTTTTGTCTCCGATTTTGCTCAAAATTTGGTTGTAGGCTAATTCCGTGGCGCTGATTTTGAAACTGGTATTAAAATTTCCGGAGAATATACGGATTTCGAGGTATTCGAAACGGAATATTGTTTATTCTCGCTACTTCGCTAGTTTATTATTTCTCCGCCCCCCCCCACCTGTCCTCCTCTATCTCGAGATTCGCTGGACCGATCGGGCTGAAATTTTCTGTGGAGCTGCGCATCTAAACTGCTACGACCTAAACTGCTCCCGGAAGTGCGGACAGTTCAATATTTCCCGGATTTTGGGAATGGTGAATCCCGGAATTTCTTTAAATGGTAAGGGGGGACCAAGGGAAACGATAATATAGGTATGATTTCTGTCGTTAGTAATAGTAGCATTAGGTGTATTACGCTGGGTTGGCCAATCTGCTGTGTGTTCGTTTTACTCTTATCTGCTTTTCAAACAAATACTTTTATATATACTAGTACGTATTGTAGATGTGAATAATCCGATAATCCAATCCAAGATAGATGGTGTACTTTTGCACAGATGATCAATCACGAAAAACAGAAACAGCTCTTGCCCGCTTTTGCTGACCAATGTGGTCACAAAATATGTGAATATGTAAACAATTGGTGATGGTTAGAAAATGATGGCTGCCTCTTAAATGCGAAGATACGGTAGAATTTATTGCGGAACAAGTTTCACATCATACATATATGTATTTCACATGTAGTTTATTAATTGGAAACACGCACATAAGCATTGTTCACATAATTTGGCCCGCTGAGCCCGGCATTGTTTAAGTCCTCGAGTCCTTTTCAATAAACCAGAATTCAGATCTGCGACATAAACAATCATAACAAAGGCAACATTACGTTGATGAGTAATATTATGCAATAAACAGCCAGTCCCCAATTCAAAGCTTTGCTCGCTAACCAAGGAGTTCCTGAAAAAATTTGAACTCCATGGAATGAAGTGTAGAATTTTTTGTCATTCCTTCTTCTCGCTTAAAAGTTCAAATCTGACGGCTGATACGCTGACATCAACACAAGTTGATGCACACGAAATTCTACTGCACCTGATGCTGCATCACAGATTTAGTGTCTCCAGAAAATTGCTGTTTTAAGACGACCAGCTATGGTCTAATCAAGTCGTGCATAAATCGAGCAACTGGAAGTGGTTCTAAACAAAAGGGAACAATTAACTCCTTTCTTCCCAAACCAAATGTCTACTGTTATCCAGTCAAAATTGTTCATTTGTGTGGAGTAGTAAAAATAATTAAATAAATATAAATTGGATGGTCTCAGCCTAATTCCTCCACCACCGATTTGAGGAATGGAGGGACTGGGAACTCTTCCAGGTCATCAAGATCAGGCGGTGCGACCTGGTGGCCCCTCAAGTTAGAGGAAACGCACTGGTCGCTTTCAATCGGTTTTCCTTCGAAGATATAATATAATATCTTAGGAAACGACCTTCTAAAAACGACGAAACGACGACGTCTTAGGCGTGAAATAATGTTAGGAAAGGCTACGACACAGAAGCGAAATTACAGTCCACTGATGGGGTTCTGCTTAGGTTTGGGTAAGGTTCTAATTGTCGTCTGTTCCGTCATTCTAGTAGCTTAATGGTAGCAGTCACATTAGTAATGCTGTCTCTGCAGCACCTTCGGCAGTCAGACCCTTGCTCACTATGGACTGGGCTGAGATATTCTTCAGTCATAACTACTACGTCTTACGCGTCTATATCCCAACAGTCCTCTTCAGGACTCCCCAAGGAAAAGGGGTAAAAACCAGCTGTACACAATGTATATAGTCTGTGTAGGGACCAAACATTATAAAACTGCGGCCAGAATACGCGAATGTTCCTCAATTTAATGCGCAGGTTGGAAACCATATCCCCTCACCGTTTGGTGGAGTTGGGATAGGCAATTCCTGTTCAGTGGAGGGTAGCCAGAAAGGGTCCCCGATTGGCGGGGGGGGGGTAGGCAGGTAGGGGTCCCCGTTTTGGAAGGAGGTCGCCAGGACAGGCTGGCTGATTCTGATTGGCTGTTGGCGCCACCTCAAATGGGTACCCCTTTCACCTATCCCCCCTCCACCCCCACCGAACGGGGACCTCTTTCGGTTACCCCCCCCCCGCCAAACGTGAACCCATTTTGGGAATCAGCTGAAACTACCGTAACCTTCTACTCTAGCGCCCACCAAACGATGAGGGGTCTCTGCAATCTGATTAGCTGTTGGCTATCCCCCCCCAGCAAACGGGGACGGGGTATATTTGTCGACCCCTCCCCGCCATGCGGGGGAACATTCGCGTATTGTGGTCGGAGCACCGTTAAGCAATGCCAAGAATAGGAGCCCTCTAGTGGCTTACTCTTCTTCTTCTTATATATAGTGCAATTATGCACTCTTGATTAAACTAAGGTGTCCCAGTACAATCAGCCTTACAGTGTGAGGATGATTATATTTATTCAGGCTGGATTAATATTGACCAATCTTAAGTATCAGCGTGATTCCAATTCTGACAACGAGTTGAAACAAAGTTACCCATGAATCCTCAGAGGAAATTAGCGAATTAGCAAACCAGGTTCTGCGTCAAATATCAGGCTTGGGCAGCGACTCACTGCACGAAGGGAATCATGCACGTAGAAAGCAAAATGTTATGTTATGATTCAGTGACCAAAGAAATTAAAACACTACATATTTGAAGATATTGCTGAACATTTCCATTCTGTTTGACTAATATTCTACACTGTATTTCTGTATTCTCCAGTGCTTGACGACACTGATCTTGGTTTATGCTTATGTAGCTTGTGGCGGTGTAAAACTAAATGGAGTAATTTCAACAAGTCAAAAGTTTAGGTGGTAGCTATCGGCAAAGGCACTGGCTGAGGCATACAGTGATGTTTCAACTTTTGTAAACCAATCTCTGCATTTATGACTTGGTTTGTCTATTCCAGTTGTCAAATTTTTTTGACTAATTCCGATGTCATTGTCTTAACTTCCGCATTGTCCTTGGCAGACTTAATATCTTCATGGTTTCCATGTTGTAAAGCAAAACATTCTGCCTGCTCTGACAATGCTCCGCCATATATTTTTTCAAAACTCATTTGATGTAGCAAAAGCCCAGTCTAAAGGTAACTAACTATTTTGACGATAAATTATGTTTCATGGGACTATGGATACGGCAATATTGATGTGAGATGGCACTAGTTAAATATGGATCCGCAGGACAACAGTTTCCATTTGGATGCCTTCGATATTTATCATGGGTTCAAGCTGCAGCAACTGATGCTGCACTACAACTCCTCCTGCATTGACCTAAAGTTGTGGGGACGTTTTTATCCTCCAACCAGTGCACAATTTAATTTGCATTTGCTTGCCTATGAGCGTCTTTCTCGTAATAACTGCGTTACCTGACCTCCTGATCCGTCAGCCATTAAACATATAAAATTGATGTGCATAGTACCAAAAGTACATAATAACTAAGAGTGTGACGCTTGTACTTATGTACTCTTGATAGTACCTATAAAATTTCAACAAATTGGCACAATAATAACAAATTCAACGTCAACTCCAGCTTGATCTATTCCCATGCTTGGGTCCCCTTTTACCGATTTCTGATTTCACAAAGAAGATCGCACAGCTATAGACCATCGCCAGGCGCAACTTGGACTATCTTCGTCATCTTTATCGCAATATAAAACTTTTTCTGCACAATCCCTTTTATACGTTCAAATAAGTAATAGCTTTATATAAATATATATATATATATATATATATATATATATATATATATATATATATATATATATATATATATATATATATATATATATATATATATATATAATGCCATGTGAGCTCACTCAGCAGCACTCGATGCTATTTTATTAAAACTCCATTTAGTTCCCTTATTGACCTAACGCAAATTATAACATTGAATTTTCAATGTTGTTCAAAGTTCTAATTTTCAAAGTCTGAAGAACCTAAATCCGTGATTAGACCGAGAACACTTTTGTGAACTTACAAGGTATTTGCAAAGAAATGTAACAAGATGGAACAACCCCAATATTGGGACTGTCCTGTGTCGAATCTACAATTTCAAGGTGCGTCAAATAACGTCTTAGATATATACCGATTTAAAAATATTGCCTCCAGCATTGGTGCTTTAAGTTTATTAGCGGTGTTTAAAATATCGTGTCCTTTATTAGCTAGCAGAAGCATTGTCTACACAACAGTTGCTGTTTTAAACAGTTTTGATCTAAGTTTTCTACAAAATAAACAGTATACTTGTTGAGAATCAACTAAATTAAAGTGTTGCAACTCAATCTTAAAAACAAACACTAAAATTGATGGTTGCTGTTTGTGTACAGTCTAGTCTGTTAGCTACTTTGATCAGCTAGATCTGATCCATCAGTTCAGTTGTGGTTCGAATTGTCATACGAGTTGGTCGGTTGCTCTATATGCTTTCCCCCAATAAATACATTGTTACGCCACTCAGCCTTTTAGTTGGTTATGGTATGGACATCCAGGGATACAGCAGCTAAGGTAATTTTGTGGAGTTTAGGTAAATTATTAGAGTAGGCCCGGTCTAGGAACCTGTAGTCGCTCCGCCTCTAGATTTCTACCCAGGTCCAGGCAGCTGAGGTAGGAATTTAACATATGGCGACCGTGCACAGTTTGACTCTGTCTGGTTGACCATCACTTTTTGACGAAAATTTCGAATTTTCAAAATTTCGAAATTTATTACGATTTTGATATTTTCTATTTTTCTAGTTTATTTGTAATTTAGATAATTAGTTTTGATTAGTTTTTCTTAGTTTTTATTGAGTTTATTCTATTCTTTGAATTTTTCAAATTATTGAGATGATTGAGCTAGTTCATAGCTACCTTGATTCTGCCTTGGAAACTGTGGTCGGGGGAACTCCCCGACTTCACTACTGAGTGACCCCCCCAGAAAATTTTGGGGACGGACTTCCCCCCTCCGGAAATATATTGGGGAGGCTTTGGGGACACTCCACGAATTTTTTCAGCCGTTTTTGGGGAAATTTTAGCCACCCCCCCACCCCCCCCCCCTTGGGCTCCGGACTTCACATCAGGATTTGGGGGAGATTTGAGCTGAGAGGTGAAGGGTTCACTTTTTGGTGAACACGACACCACCCAAACTTTAGGGAGGTAAATTTATAATTTAATTTAATTATAAATTAAGCAGCAACGCCTACCTGGTTGACTCCCAGGGCTGCTATAAAAGCCATAATTTAATTATAAATTTAGGTTTATAAATTGTGAATTTCAGGTTCCCCCCTCTTCAAATTTCTTAAATTTTTGGTCTATTTGTCTCTAAATAGGTCCCCCCACGACGTATTAACGCGCTAGGGATATATATTTAGTTTAGGGATATTTTTGGTCCACCCCTAAGGACCCCATTTTCAAAATTTTTTTTTGAGTCCAAAAACTTAGAAATTTTTGGACCCCCCCATCTGAAATTTTCTATACTAGTCAGAAATGAATTCTCCGTGTTTTTCTGTACCCCCCCAGTAGGAATTTTCAAATTTTCAATCGACAGAATTTTTTCTAGGACCCCCATTTTGATTTTGCACTGTCGGTTACGTACGTAAAAATTGAATTTTCATAGGCCTAGATTTTTCTGTAGGAGCTTTCTGGAAACCGATTTTTGGTCATTTTAGTACGATTAGGTGGTAAACAAGCTGTGATAAACGTGCCCCCCTTCAAAATTTCGATTTCGGTTCAAAAAAGGTAAAAATCGATTTTGACCCAAAATCGTCAATTTTGACCCAAAAATCGACGAAAATTTCAATTTTTGGCCGATTTTTCTAGTTTCAAGGGCTAATAACGATTGGATAACATCAACGCCACCACGCCAGACCTATAATTCGAAGATTTTCCGGAAAATGACCAATTTTCTAAAAACCCCCCCTGTCAAAATTTTTTTTTGAGATTCGGACATAGTCATTTTTTGAGCTAATTTTTGGAAGTTGGTATTTGGACCCCCCTATAGGTTTCAGTAGGTGCTCCACTCGTTTCTGAGCACAAAAATATCAGATTTTGTCCAAATTTTGGAAAAATTTTCCATTTTGGCACCGATTTTCCGATTTTTCATATTTTCAGTCGCGGTGCCCCCCTCCTATTGATTTTTCAATTTTGAGTGTTTTTGTCGGTTCTGAGCCTATCTACGGCTAAAACTTTGGTCGTAGAACGTATCCTAACTGAAGATTCCCAGGATTCCTAGAATTTTTGCGATTTTGCCCCAAAACGGATACTTTTTCAGTTTTTGGTCTTTGACCCCACTATAGTTGAATCTTAATTTTCAACGATTTTCCCAATTTTGTTCAATCCTACGGTTAATTCCACGAACGTAGAGCGTATCTCCGCTAGAACTGCTAGGTTTTGCTTAGATTTTTTCCTATTTTCGCCAAAATTTCAGATTTTTCCTTTTTCGTCGACGTGCCCCCCTTGTGTGTTTTTTCTAATAACTCCTGATTTTCGGATTTTTTCTTGGAACGACGGTAGCACGAGCCGTTGAGTCTTTTGTCACGATTCCATCATATTTCCAGTGATTTTTCCCTAGATTTGACATTTTTCTTGTTTTGACCCAATAGTCGATTTTTGATCATTCCAGTTTTTGAGCAGATTTTTGAAATTTTTGTTCTGGAATACCATCTACGACCTCAACTAAAGGCGTAGATTACTTGTTTGAGCTATTTCTGACATTTTGTGACTAGTTTTCTTGTTTTTGGACGAATTTTTTCCAATTTTTGCGAAAAATTTCGACAATCGATAATTCTGCGCAAGAGCGTTTGCAAAGGCATAGAGAAAATTGGGATAATCTTTTTGATCAATTCGCTGATTTACGCGCTCAAATCATTCCGGTAGTAACTAAAGCTCAGCATAGGCAGCATTTGCAAAGTATGGCGGATATCAAAACCTATATTGCGCTTTTTAAGAGCTTAAGTCCCTATAACGGTAGAGAAACTACGTTGACTCCAGACGAATGGATTACAAGTTTTGAAGCAATTATCCGTGCTCATGAAATCCCTGGGGAGAAGAAACGCTCCCTATTGCTAGCTAAAATTGGGGAAACTGTCCTTCATCGACTTTCTTCTCTTGGACTTCCGGATACGTATGAAGAATTAGTCAAACTTTTGAAGCTTTTGTACGAACCTGTGACAAGGACAGCGGCTGAACATTCAAGAAATTTCTATGTACGTGTTCAAAAAGAGGATGAAAAAGTTCAAGATTTCGCCGCTGACTTGGAAATTCTTGCCCGAAAGGCTTTCCCGAATGAGACTGAAAATGGAAGGGCAGTGAACATTTTTGAACAGCTTAGAAAAGGCCTCCGTTCTGAATTGAAAACCTTGGGTGTCTCCCTCCTAGCTGACTTGGAATGTTGGGGACAGAACATGGATAAATTGCGCAAAATTGTGATTCAGCTTTCGCGGTTGGAGGAGGAACAAACTCTAGATTCGTCCACCTCCCCTTCCACTTCCAAAAAGGAATCAAAGACGAAAGCAAAGGTCTGTAGTGTTTCTACCGCTGAAAACTCGGAACAGGATGAAAAATTATCCAAACTGCAGTCCCAACTTTTGGATATGAAGCTCAAAAATGCGCAGTTGGAAATCGATTTGGAAGCGGTCAAAGCAGGCAAAACGGAAGCTCAAATTTGTAGTGTGAAGGCTTCTACTTCTACCGAATTTTCTACTGTTGCTGCCGCCCAAGCTACGCCATCTACTTCGACGCAGTCTACGCCAGCGCAGCAGCAAAATCCTAATCAGCGATCTGCTCAGTCCCAGCGTGACCTCAGTAATGTGACTTGTTACGAATGCGGAAACTTGGGACATATTGCTGCAAATTGTGCCCTGCGTACTAATAGAGGCAATTCAAACTTTAGGCGCGGCCGTGGACGTGGTAATTTCCGTGGCAATAACCGCGGCAATTATCAAAATCAAAATTGGAATCAAAATTCGCGCTCAAACTGGAACAATAACAACAGCGGTAACAATAACTGGTCACAAATAATTCTCGTGGTTCCAGGGGTAATCGTGGAAATTCCCAAAGGCGCGGTTCTCGTCCAGATGTTTTCATGGATGCTAGCGGTCAGGCATTCCAAATTATGTCCTACGAGCAATATCAACAGGCGCAACCTAATGTTTCCTATATTGTTCCTCTAAATTCTAGCGGCCAGAATTTTCAGATTGCGGGAGGCGTAACCTCCAGGGCTCCCAACCCGCAGTAACTTCGTCCCCACCTGGAGAAAATTATAACCCTAGTCCCACTACAGTTTTGAATTCTAACCCTAATGTTTGTTCGGTTCTTTCTTCTCGCAATGTGGTGGATAGTTTAATGAAAACATACCCTAATCAGAAGACTATTTCGTCAGATCAAATTTGTTCAGTCTTCTCTTCTTATGCGGGCGTGTTAAAGTCAAATTTGCCACCTAACCATCAATTTGGACGAACAAACTTAGAAAATTCTCCAAATTTTTCGAATACGTATGTACGTACTAACATGGCATGTTCTACACAGCTTTTTTTTCTGTTTTTCTGTTTTTCCTGTTTTTCTGGAAATTTGGAAATTCAAAGCAATTTCAATCTGAAATGGAGGAACGTGTTCTTTTTATACCAGACCAACAACGATGGGTGAAATTGGTACCTATTGACGGTAGCCAGGTCGACAAGCGGAATGCACTTTTTCTTCGACCAATCCAGCAAAATTCGAAGGCACCAAATCAAGCCAATTTCCATCAGGCAAATTCTTTTTCTGGTCAAACTTTTCGAAATTCACGTTTCCAAAATCAGAATGCTGGCTTTAGGCCATTGAATTTCCAGCAACCTAGGTATTTGCTAGCAAATTTTCGGTATAATTTCCCTTTTCAGAGGCAACAGCCTAGATTTTCGAATGCGTCTACAGTTTTTTCTGCTAGGAATAATTTTGGATTTGCTCCTCGATCGAGTGCTACGAACGGGCGCAGCTGCGAAAATCAAGCGTTTTCCTTTGGACCTCAACGTTTTCCCATCTGCAAATGCCCACCAGCTAAATTTAGGGACGAGCACACCCAGATCACTAAACCAAGGGGTGCCTTCAGGAGCGAACTTTTTGGCTCGCCACTCGAAGGTTACCAAGCATAACGGTGATACTGGTCTACACGAAAAGACAGATCTCTCTGTCCATTATGTAGGAAATCATGCGCCAAGATATTTCAATCATAAGCGACATGCTAGTTCAAAATTTTCTCGTCATGCAGATGACACAATTTCGTTTGTAACTCGAATTTTCCGTTCGCCTAGGTATAGAAGAGAAAGAAAGAAGGAACATAGACCGCACGTCATTAAGAATACTAGGCATGCTTTTCACTCTGCGACAGTCGAAGTCCATAGCTCGAACGCGAATGTTGTAGTACCTTCAAGCCACAGTTCTAAGCACGACACTTCCACTGAGGATAATTCACATGAACCGCCTACGTATACTAATGCTAAGGAAGAAAACAATCCTGCGAATGAAGTAACTTGTGAAAGCTTACGTACACAAAAGAAGAAACTGATAAAAGTTGCAGACCCAGATTTTTCGGATAAATTTCTTTTTGTGGATCTTGCATCTTCGCAAATTCTTTTACCGCATGAAGTTTCTAAGGATAATTTTGACGTGGAATCGAACGATTTTGATCACAACTCGATAGAGGATACGCCATTAGATATTGACATGAAAGACACTGATAACTGTGAACGTACTATATTCGACGGCGATACCAAAGTTTTATCTTCACTGGAAAACGTTTCTCATGATGATTTAGTAGCTCGACAGGAAGTAACTGACCTAAGTGGCACTTTAGCACCAACACTAAATGCACTGACAGATTTTTCATTTGTTAAGTCACTTCAGAATTCGTTCGAAAGCACCTTACCTAATTTGTTTGGCACTATTACGTCGCAACCTAAGGCGATAGCATCACCATTTAACAAGTTGTTTTCCTAAGTTAAAACTGTTTGTCGCACTTGTTTATTATTTGTTTAAGGACTTCAGTTTTGATCTGTTTCATGACTAATAGAAGATACCCATGATTTGAGTTCACGTTGGAATGACAATAGGCTATGGATCAATCACTCAGTCTCACAACAGGACAGGGATGTACGGACAATCCAGATAGATAACAGTGCCACTACATGATTGAACGGATAAATAAGTTTAACAAGCCTATCCACAGATAAGTTTTTGACTAAATGCTAGTACGGTTGACTACGGTTGATGGTTTGTTTGGTATACGTATATGATTTTACTGTTAGAATCGGTCTTTATTTGGCATTGACTCTTCTCAGCGAGTACCCAATGTCAAGCAGTAGTATAGTGCCAGTTTTTGTGAACTTCGTTAGCGCTTTGAAACTAATTGGTATTTGATACTTTGAACGAATTAGGCAACTGATTGTGACTCTCATCCTAGACTGTGTGTTCGGCGACACTGGAAGACATTTTGTGCGTATTGACTTTGATTAATTTTTGATCTTTGGTGATTATACATACATGGAATCGCATTGTGTATTTTTGTGTATTTAAGGACTCGACTAAGCACTTAGTTCTCGGTATGGTATCTGACACGATTTGGACGATTGACTCTTCCTATGGCCGTTCATTACAACGATTCCCAGGATTCTTGACGACAACCATTTGGAATTGATATGGTGACTATCGAAGCGGACCAACAGTTCGTTTGTTAAGTTGGTAACTCACTTTTTTGACTTTAATCTTAATATTTATTATCATTTAACTAAATGAAGTGCCAACATTGACTTCTGAAACTAGTAGAATTACGACTATTTATTATTTTTATCTTTAATTATATACGTAGAGTCTCAAGATTGACGACTCATGACTTTGACGTAATCCAAACTGTGACTTAATTTAAACTTGGTTGTGTTTTACATTCCTATCTACGTTGGTGAGTTGTCTTTCTGGACAATCTACGCAACAGGGTCATTAGTTTGGCTGAGTGCGAACTTTTTGGCTCGCTTTCTAGTTTAGACTGTGACCCATCCAACTCAAATTCAAATACTAATTCTGACATCTTTTTAACGGAGCATTAACCAGTAGCGTGTGCGAGATTTAAAAGTGACGTTCAAGTTTGTAAAACGGAGTTAAAACGGATTACTAGTTAGTTATTGACGGATTTGTTCACGATTTCGAGACGAAAACCTAATGTGACTTTTTCGAGGCAAAATATAGTGTGTGGAGTAACGTTTTGGAAGCCTCATGATATTTTGGACGGACGACTTATTTTGGACTTTTTGATGATACTTTAAACGAGATGGACCTAACGAGCGTAAAATTGCGGAAACTTAAGCGGAATTAATATACGCGTATTAGTATTTGTTTTTGTGATTATGTTAATCTAGTAATTTTGTATGATAGCAAATTAGTCGGTATTTAGTCTGTATAGTTATTTTGTTCGTATTTTTGTCGTATCCATATAAACGTGTACAGTATTGATAGTTGATTGACAATTAGTAGTTAATTTTGTGTTTGAAGTTCGTTATGCATATTTAGAAAATCCTGAAAAGCAATATTCGAAAAATCCAAAAATATTTGTGTGCTTAGTTTGTTTTTTTCTTGTTACTTATATTGTTTACTTATTGTTACAGTTGTTTACGTACGGTTGTTTAATCACTACGGTTAGCTACATCGGTTAATTTTTGTTCAGCTAGTGCCATTGAATGTGTAGATAAGTTTTCTTGTATGTTGTTGTTTTCTATGTTGATCATGTATTAATCAGCGCAGCTCGGAGCTTTAAGGGTCTTATATATATATATAGATGTTCTGTAGAAATTTTCTTAGTCTATTCTGAGTGAATTACTAGTCAATCTGTATAAAATGACATTTTATTCTATTTTCTCTTTATCTTCTCAACGAATTTTCTCTTTCTAGAGCTTCTTCTTCTATAACTTTCGCTTCTAGACTTTTCTTATCTTTCCTATTTTTTGATTGCATTGTCGGCTCTGTATAGCCAATATATTATAAATGTATGTGTTTTTTTAATTCGACTACAACGACGGATATAACAACAACTAAATTCGATGTCTTCTGAAGATACAGCTCCGATCCAGAGTAGAGTTCATACGGGTTTGAACTCATCCTACGGTGAAACCAGAAGACCATCACCCTAAATTCAACCTTAAATTCTACAACAACAACAACGATGCTGCAAATTTATGGACACTATATAATTTTAATTTTGTTTGCTCATTTTATGCATAATTGCTTGTTTGTGTGTTTTTCTAATCGTCTTTGCCTTATTTTTTTGCCGGTACTATGCCTTATAATTTTTGCCATTGATCAGTCATAATTGTTGTGCTTTATTTCTATGCCATGTACAGTTATTTTTGCCATATATATACTTTACTGTATGATTCGTTCGTAAGCTTTGATTCGTCTAGTTATGTAACCCCTTCCCCATATTTTTCCCCTATATATGTGTGTGTGCTTTAATTTTGGTTGCTATATATACGTGTTTTCTCTTGTCCTCTTGGAAAGATCAGGTGATCTTTATTTTTTATGCGGCGGAGGAAGGTCCGTACGCTAGATCTTTAAAATTTTAGGTTAAAAATGGTTTATAATAGATGAAATTTTCTTTGTTTGCAATAGTCTTTACCTCATTTTATATGCATTGATTATTTGTTTGTCGTGTACAGGATAATTTTTTGTTGTATAGCTTAGTTAGGATAGTGAATGTTATGTTGTGGCTAGTTAGGTTAGTTTTTGACTTTTGAAAAGTAGTTTGATATATGATGTAAAAATTAACCTATCTACTTAATTGAATTTTTTGTGTAAATTCTCTGTATTTTGTTAGCTAGGACTTTGTGAACTTTGTGTAGTTTAGGTAGTTTTCTTGTAGTTTTGTATAGTAGTGATTAGCCGTAAACTCTGTATTGTTTGTTGTTTTCTAAAAATTGATATAATGCGTGTTTGATTTGTATGAATGTGTGAATGATTGTTGCACTTCTATTTTGTTTGGTTTTTTTATCACTAGTGGCTTTTTGGGTATATTACCTTTTCTATGTGGGTCGTTCTCTTTCCCTTTTCTATTTCTGCTTACTTATTTTCGCAATACTTAGTTTGGTTGCAACTACTTACTGTATTGTTTCGTTTGTTTTTATTCTCCCTGTGTTTCGCTATACTTCGCCTGTCTATAACTTCCACTTTGCTACCACTTTTCTAACTTTAATTTCTCTTAACTTCTATTTGTGGTTCTTTGTTTTAACCATGGGTAAACGTGCCAGGATACGTGCCTCATAACTGGTCTCATGGGAATTGTGTGAGATCTATGTTTACCTTTGAAATTTCTTTTTAACTTTCAACTATTGAACTATGGTAGCATCTCTTCTCCATCTTGTATTTTAGCAGGCGCTAAAATTTTTCTATCCAGGGGAGGATGTTGAGAATCAACTAAATTAAAGTGTTGCAACTCAATCTTAAAAACAAACACTAAAATTGATGGTTGCTGTTTGTGTACAGTCTAGTCTGTTAGCTACTTTGATCAGCTAGATCTGATCCATCAGTTCAGTTGTGGTTCGAATTGTCATACGAGTTGGTCGGTTGCTCTATATGCTTTTTCCCAATAAATACATTGTTACGCCACTTAGCCTTTTAGTTGGTTATGGTATGGACATCCAGGGATACAGCAGCTAAGGTAATTTTGTGGAGTTTAGTTAAATTATTAGAGTAGGCCCGGTCTAGGAACCTGTAGTCGCTCCGCCTCTAGATTTCTACCCAGGTCCAGGCAGCTGAGGTAGGAATTTAACATACTATTGGATTTATAGCTGGGTTAACAACAGCCATGGCACCGAAAATACCATCTGCAATTGTCAAATTCACAGAAATAAATTCCGCTAACCAGTAAGCTAAAGAGTACAACAAGTGAATTTCAGTAATAATTGCGAATTGCAAAATTAAGGATTTTTCATTTTGTTTCAAGTTGGAT